>SNQJ01S0156174.1:22345-36869 GCA_010110895.2 Picea sitchensis | reverse complement strand
TAATGTTGTGAGATGATTCCATCTTTGGACATATTTTATAGTGCACATCCTTCAATAAGTATTTATTATTGTCCCTATTTTTAAGGTTTTCATAAAATTAAGAAATACATATATACAATTGTAATGTTGTGAGATGATTCCATCTTTGGACATATTTTATAGTGTACATCCTTCAAAATATATTGAGAGTAACTTGATTATATATTATTGCATCAGTGTAGTGCACGTGCAGCCCAGAACATCTAAGGGCATCACAGACCTGTTATTGCCTCAAAATTCCATGGCCTAAATGGCCATAGTCCCTCTAAGAAGTTGCCCATGAAGGGGAACCTCTGCACAGCTAGTTAGCAGGCTGAGGTCTCATTCGTTATCATAATTAACTAGAAAAATCGCTCCACCAACTAAGAACGACCATGCACCACCACCCATAGAATTAAGAAATAACTCTCAATCTATCAATCCTTACTATTTCTAGACCTAGTAAGTTTTATCGTGTTGATATATATAAATATATATATATATATATATATATATAGATATCCCGAGAAAAAAATGTATTTTTACTTAAGAAAAACAAAAATACATACTTAGGTGCTATAGGCATAGTCCAAAAAGGATAATCCAACGATAGATCTGTTCATAATCTTTCACTATAGTTACATCTATAAAGATCCACAACCTTCATAATATCAAGTAGATTATCCATCAATTCACTGAAAACAAAAAGTAAACTTAATTGTCCCATGTGCTAACATATTACAAGTTCATAAGGAGTTAATAAATCATTTTATGAAAACTATTGTAAGACCATTTTATGACCATCTTGTACTTCTTCCAAGGAACCATGAAGCTCAGGTAGTTAGAATCCTTCCTTTGAGAGTTGTTTTGAATTCTTATTGTGGTCTTTATACATGTAAATATAACCGACCCAAAGAAATCGATTTTAAATTTCCTTTAATTGTTGGGCTAGTGGAAGGAGTTAATTATTTTGTATTTGGAGGCTTCCTTTCATCCAATTAATGGCCATAGATGAATCACCCATAACCTAAATCTTATCAATCCCTCTATCCAAAGTAGATTTTATAAGTAGTATTAGGCCTTGAATTCACCTTGGTTATTTGTTCCTCTTCCTATATTACCTTTGACCTGAAGTCTATGTGCTTATGAAAGATATAGTATGAAACCAATCCCACTGTGAAAATCTGGGTTTTGACAAGGTCCATCAAAATATCCTCGAGATAAGGACTTTTCCACTTGTACCTACGATATAATTCTATGTGGTTTAACCTTTGGAATAACCTTAAACAAAGTTACCAACTTAACAAGAACTTTGACCCAAAAATCCCATATTTTTGCATAAAAAACATGAAAATCAACCCCCAAATAAAAAACTGGTGCTACTGGTAGCACCATTTTTTCAAACGGGGTCAAAATTACAACATTTTTCAAGCATGGCCTTCAAAACTCATACAATATCTCAGAAAAACCTTAAAATCAACACCTAAATAAGAAAATGATGTTACATAAAACAAAAAAAATTTTTCAAAACGTTAAAATTATAGATAATTTGAAATTGCATTTTTAGTAGTTGGTACCATTAAAACCAAAACCTCAAAATCAACCATCAAATTGAAAAGTACTATTGTTGGTAGAACCCATTCTAAAATTGGGGTATTAAAATGACACATTTTTTTAAAGTGGTAAAATAAATCATCATTATTGTAAACAAAATCATAAGATCAACCCTTAAATGCTTACTTTTTAAATCTTAGTTTATCACTCCAAGCACAAGATAATACATAATGCCATGAAAATATCACACTATACTTTAAAAATTCAACATCACTTTTTAATATTTTTTTACTTTTAATAAAAAAATGTAAATACAAGTTACATTGAATGAAACATAAATTATTTCTTAAAAGTATTGTTACAATGTGACACAGACCCACAGGTCGGAATCCGCACAGGATCTTTTCCTTTCGGCCCCTGAGAGCTCGATTGTTTCTTCTCTTTCCATTTTGAGAAATCAAGACCCACAACAAACCTTGAGGGAACCCCTCTTGTATTTCAGGATACCGGATTTCACGATTTCGCCAATCCCGTGGTCGAGCGCCTTATCTCTTCGACCTCTGAAACCCTGAAATACTAATACTTGCCTTTCCTGATGTCAATTTTGGCTTTTTGGCTTTCACGAATTCAGGAGTTGCGATGACGTGCAACTCTGCTCTCAACCCCTGGAGTCACGAACCTCCGACTTCTGATTTACCGAAATGCACATGTCCTGACCTTCCCTTTCTCTTCACGTTTTCAGGGTTTTAGACACTGAAATGTGCTTTCACTATGCCCTCAGGGCTCTTGAACCTTTGAACCCCGAAATTCCAAAACGACGTCTTCCGAAATCCTTTCGGACTTTTTCATACCAGGAGTTCGATACGCCAAGCTCGAACCCTATGTCCTCTCTATCTTCTGGTCTCCGAACTTCTGAAATACCGAAATGGTATTTCTCCTCCTCTTCTTTCGCGAACCTCGATAGGAAGTCTCTTGTCCTTCCACCTGTCGCCACCTCTTTGTTTCGGGTTTCCGGGTATTGGGAGTTTGGAACTCTCGAACCAACCTATATCCTTGCAATCCCCGATTTCCTGAATTCTGATTTTCCGAAACATGTATTCTTTCCCCGCTCCTTCAGGATTTGCAACTTCGGAAAACTTGATGTGGAGTGTAGACCCTTGTCAACGGGAATGATGAATTCCTGACTTCTGAAATGCCGATAATTCTCTGTCACGACCTCTAATTTTGGTTTTCTCTCCTGCCGTGTCCCGATCTCTCTCCCTCGAGACTTCTGAAACCTTGAACTCCGAAGTTCTGAAAACTTAAACTTGCTTCCACACACGAAAACCTCCTTTTCGCGTTTCGGGGATTTGATCAGCCAAGGCTTTGGCTTACACTTCATATTTTTGAACCCCGAAATGTCGAAATGATATGACGTCCCAATAAGTCAAGATAAATGACCCCTTATCCACCTTGCAGCTCCTGTAGATCCTACAGTTCTTGCTATTTCAGGAATCCCCCTCGGAGAATTCTGACCTTCCAATCTCTCTCCAAAGAACCTTCTAGCTCAACTAGACCTGCGATCCTTTTCCTGAATCTGGCATCTACATGGTGACCAAAACTCCTCTTCTGCTCTTCAACACTTTGAAAGTGCTGACCCTCCTGAGCTTCCTTTCACAAATTCAAGTCTCCTAAAAAAAAATTGCTCGACACTTCTTCAAATATACTTAAATATTTGAATCTCTTGACTCTGTGCAACTCTGCAACAACAGTCCTTCAATCTCTCAACCTTAGTCTATGTGTTCTAAGGTCTCGACCAACCTGTTCACACCTTACACAGCTTCTATTCTTGTCTTGCACTTCAGTTGAAATGAGAGCAATGGTATCCCTCCTGAGATTTCAGAGATGAAATCTGAACCCTTCAACGCACTCCTTGTGGACGCTACACTGCACTCCTTGCAGGAAATCTGACTCAAGAAGAGAAACAATTGAAACTCATTCCCTTACTCTCTCAGACTTCAAACACTTAACATGAAATCATACATACATAGCATAAAAGAAAATGTACAATCGAAAGAGTAAAACAACCATAAGCATAATACTCAGCACGTATACAGTACATAAAACATTTGAACCCCATGAGTCTGAATCAAAGCTTCATGTATTAATTTTAGAACTTATGTACATGGGTTCTTCTACACAGCTCTTTGCCTCTTCTCTTCTCTATGCTCTATTGATCTTCTTGATAATATTACAATGATACAAGATGAGGGTGTCTATATTCGTTTTCCCTCCAACTCCTAAAACTGTCTAATCTAGAATTTAAATCTACCTACTTACATTAACTATGCATAAATGCATTTTCATCCTACAGATGAGAGTGAATCGCTCAAGATATGTTTACAATATGGAAGTACACCCTTATTAACTATTTCATTAATGTCTGCGCATCCAAACTTTCAAAATATTGCAAACAATTTTAACATGTGCCAAAAATATGTGACGGTGTTTGTCCCATGCTTGCTTGTTGTTGGCGATGCTCCTGCATCATACTCCCTTGCTTGAAAAATTTTGATGGACTCTTTTTCATGAGATCTTGTATGGTTTATCCATGCTTCTGAATTTGTGCTTCATTCTCCCAGTTGGCATCTTCAACTGGATGTCCCTTCCATTTGACCAAGTATTCAAAATACTCTTTTCTCCTGGTCTTCTTGCTGACTCTCTTGTCAAGTATACTTTCCATCTGTTTATTGTTTACTACAGGCATTTGTTTAGTCCACTGAACCATTGTTTGTCCATTGTCTTCTTCATCTTTGTAAGGGTACAAATCTAAGATGTTGAATATCGGTGAAATTTTGATCCCATCAGGTAATTCAATCTCGTATGCATTTGCCCCAAATTTCTTTATGATCTTTCATGGTCCAATCTTCTTCATTTTCATCTTGTTATATGTTCCCCTTGGGAACCTTTCCTTTCTCAGGTGTGCAAGAATCAAATCACCAACTTCAAATTGAAGTTCTCTCCTGTGTTGATCTTCTCTGCACTTATACTCCTAGCTTGAATTTTGCAATCGCTCCTTCACTTGGTTGTGAAGTTCTTTCATTGCCTCTGCAAAATCTTCTACACTAGCACTCCTAATTTCATCTTGTTATGAGTCTTTCAATTCAAAAACTCCCCTTGGTTGCATTCCATAAACAATCTGAAATGGAATCTGCCCTGTGCTTCTGTTGATCGAATCATTGTAACCAAATTTCGCCTATGGCATAATGTGATCCCACTGACTGTGGTATTCAGTCACTAGGCTTCTCAGTAAATCTCCCAAGCTTCTGTTCACAACTTATTTGAAGAACAGGTTCACAATGTGAGTTGCATCGCTAGTTTTCTGACATGGTATAAAATGTGTTATTTTTTAAAATCTGTCTACCACCACAAAGATTGAATCGAACCCTCTTTGTGTCCTTGGCAATCCTAATATAAAATCCATGCTCACTGCATCCCATGGCCTCTCTGGTATGGGTAATGTCTGATATAACCCTGTGTTCTATTTTCTTCCTTTTGTGTGCTGACAAATTCTACATTTGTCCACAAATCTTTTGACGTCAGTCCTCATTCCTGGCCAAAAGTATGATCCATTTAATTTCGAGAACGTTTTTTCATGATCGAAATGTGCTGCCAATCCTCCATTGTGTTTTTATTTCAGTATATTATCCCTCATGGTGAATTTTGGAATACATAACTGATTGCCCCTGAATAATAATCCATCTTGGATCATATATTCAGTCCTTTGACTTTTGTCCCTGAGAATTGGATTCTCAGATGCTTCATATGCCTCTTTGAAATCTGGATCATCTATGTACATGTCCTTGAGGTTATCAAAACCCAATGTTTTGACTCTAAATTCCTACATAAGAAAACTCTTCCTGCTCAAAGCATCAACAACTTTGTTAGCAGTTCCATAAATATGTTTAATTACAAAAGTAAAATTCTGCATATATTCAACCCATTTAATATGTCTTTGGTTCAACTTTTCCTGTTGAGTTACAAATTGTAAGGCATGATTATCACTGTACAAAACAAACTCTTTAGGAACCAAATAGTGCCTCCACTTCTTCAGTGCCTATATGACCACATAAAACTCTTTGTCATACGTGGAGTACTTAACCTTTGCCTCATTCAATTTCTCACTGAATTATGCGACTAGCCTGTCGTCTTGGCTTAAGACCGCTCCAATTTCAAATCCACTTGCATCACACTTGACTTGGAACGTCTTGTTGAAATATGGCAACACCAAAATTGGTTGTTCAGTAATCTTCCTTTTCAACAAATTGAAACTTTTCTCTACTTCTTCTGTCCAGTGAAAAGATTTATGTCTTTTCTTCACCGTGTCCATCATTGGTGCACTAATTCCACTGAAATTTCTGATAAATCTCCTGTAGAAACTAGCCAATCCATGAAAACTTCAAAATTCAAATATACTCTTCGGCGATGGACAATTCTTAATCACCTCCACTTTATCTAGATCCATTTTCAACTTATCTGTAGAAATAACAAATCCTAAATAAATGATCTTTGTCTTCATGAACGATGATTTCTTCATGTTTATCAACAACTTCTCTTGCTGTAATATTTTCATCACTGTAGCCAAATGCTTCAAGTGGTCTATTTCTGTTCTACTGAAAATCAGTATGTCGTCAAGGTACACAATGATGAATTTTCCAATGAAATCCTTCAAGACTTCATTCATCAATCTCATGAAAGTACTAGGCACATTTGTTAAGCCAAATGGCATAACAAGCCATTCATATAGCCCCTCATTTGTCTTGAATGTTGTCTTCCATTCATCACCTTCTCTCATTCGAATTTGATGATATCCACTTTTCAAATCAATCTTTGAAAAAAAATTGGGTCCACTCAAACAATCCATCAAATCATCCATCCTTGGCAATGGAAATCTATACCTGATGGTAATCTTGTTAATTGCTCTTGAATCTGTACACATCCTCCAGCCTCCATCTTTCTTTGGACTGAGCACTGTTGGAACAGCGCATGGACTCAAGCTTTCTCTAACCAATCCTTTGTCCATTAAGTCTTGGACTTGTCTTTTGACCTCTTCATTCTCCCGCGGCATCAATCTGTACGCTGCTTTGTTTGGTAAACTAGCTCCAGGTATAAGATTGATGTGATGACTTATACTCCTGATAGGTGGCAACGAACGAGGTAGTTCGTCCACTACTATATCAACAAACTCTTCCAGTAGCCACTAGATTTCCTCTAGTAAATCATCCACTCTTGTGCTAGTTAAAACAATTCTAGGCTTCCTAACCACAATGAATTATGTATCTTCTTTCTTCTTAACCTCCTTAAGAAGTTCCTTCCCACTCATGAGAAGTATAGTGTTGCTTACCTCTGTTGTCACTTCTTTATCCTTAATCAGCAACAACATGTGAGTTCTTCCATTCTTCTCCAGGGTGTATGTGTTCTTTCTCCCATCATGAATCACATTCCTGTCATATTGCTATGGTCTACCTAGAAATAGATGACAAACATCCATAGGAATGACATCACATAGTATTTCATCCTTATATCCTCCTATTTTAATTTCAACTAAACATTGTTTAGTGACATTTATCTGATGTCGTTTTTGTAGCCATGAAACTCTGTATGGGCTTGGATGTTCAATAGTCTCCAGCTCTAGTTTTTCTACCATCTTTGTAGAAACGAGATTATATGTGCTACCACTGTCCACGATGACCTTGCATACCCTGTCTTTGGTCTTGCGAGCATTCTGAAAAAGTATGTTCCTTTGGACTGGATTTTCTACTTCCTTCTCTGGCGTTAAGATAAATTTTCTCATCATCAGTGATCTTCCACCTTCAGCATCTTCTGCCTCAACATTCTATCCCTGTGCTTCGGCAATGTGAGTTTCACCACCTTCCTTCTTCTTATCTGGACATTCATAGGATTTGTGTCCATTCTTTCCACAAGTAAAGCATTTTATTTCACCACCTCTGCCTCTTCCTCTTCCTCTGGTTCGAGGAAAAGTATTTCTATCCACGTACTATCCTCTCTGTGAGCTTCCACCTCTCTCAGTTTGAGTTTGTGGTTTCTTCCACTCTTCTTTAGGTTTCTAATTTTGTCTTGGGCAATTGTTTTTCCTCTGGCTTGACTTCTGCCTTGCCCTCTTTCACTTTTCTTTCGGCTCAGCTTCTCTTCAGCCTTCAGAGCCATCTGATAAGAATCTTCCACCATTCGGATGGTCATCATGCTCATATCATCCTGAATGTCATATCTCGAACCATTCATGTACTTGGGAACCTTTTCATCATCACTTTCCTGATGACTTGCCCTGATGTTTAGTTTGTAGAACTCTTCAGTGTACTCTTTCACTGACATCATCTTCTGTCTCAAGTTTTGCATCCTCCGAAACAGAGTAATTTGATAATCCTTGGGTATGAATTTTGCCTTCATCTTCGCAACCATTCTATCCCAACTCTTGATTTTTTGCTTGCCTTTGCAGCATTTGTCAGCCTGTAGTTCATCCCGCCATAATGTTTCATGCCCTTTAAGTCTTGTGATAGCATGTTTGACCTTCTTATCTTCCTCAACATCCTCATAGTCAAAATATTTATCCAAAGCTCTAATCCAGTCTAAAATCTCTTCAACATCCAGGTTTCCTTCATATACTGGAATGTCCATTTTTTCTCTAGCACCTATCCTTGCAACAACCCTGAATAGGTGTTCTTCTGTTGCATATTCGGCTGCAACTTCTTCATTTCTGGCTTCATTTTCACCTTCAGATTCGTTGATGTACCCAGCATCAACTGTGCACCTCTGTGTGTTTCCATGGCATCAAGCCTGACACGTAGTTCATGCATCTCTCTTGCCCCTGGTGGATCAGGTAATTGCCTAACCCTCCTTCTTGGTATTCCCCTTTCCTCTGGTGGATCAGGTGTTTTCCTATCTCTTCTTCTCGGTGGCATGTCTGAAAATATTTCCTTCTCCCTCTATCTGCAATATACAAATAGAGAAGGGCTCTAATACCACAACTAACGTGTATCATAGTACTCCTTTTCCCTATCCTACTCTGCCTGAGATATACAAACAAAATCAAGATCTAATACCACAATTGACATAGACCCCCCAGACCCGCAGGTCATAATCTGCATAGGATCTTTTCCTTCTGGCCCCTGAGAGCTTGATTGTCTCTTCTATTTCCCTTTCAGGAAATAAACACCCACAAAAAACCTTGAGGGAATCCCTCTTGTATTTCAGGATATCACATTTCGTGATTTCGTGAATCCCGTGGTCAAGTGCCTTATCTCTTCAACCTCCGAAACCCCAAAATACTAATACTTGCCTTTCCTGATGTCAATTTCGGCTTTTTGGCTTTCGCGAATTTAGGAGTTGCGATGACGTGCAACTCTGCTCTCGACCCCTGGAGACCCAAACCTATGACTTCTGATTTACCAAAATGCACATGTCCCATCCTTCCCTTTCTTTTCGCGTTTTTGAGGTTTTAGACACCGAAATGCGCTTTCACTATGCCCTCGGGGCTCTCGAACCTCCAAACCTAGAAATGCCGAAATGACGTCTTCTGAAATCCTTTCATACTTTCGTGTACCGGGAGTTCGATAAGCCAAGCTCAAACCCTATGTCCTGTCTACCTTCTGGTCTCTGAACTTGCAAAATACCGAAATGGTATTTCTCCTCCTCTGCTTTCACGAACCTCGATAGGAAGTCTCATGTCCTTCCACGTGTCACCTCCTCTTTGTTTCGGGTTTCCAGGTATCAGGAGTTTGGAACTCTCGAACAACCCTATATCCTTGCAATCCCCGATTTCCTGAATTCCAATTTTCTGAAACACATATTCTTTCCCCACTCCTTCGGGATTTGCAACTTCGAAAAACTCGATGTGGAATGTAGACCCTTGTCAACGGGAATGTCGAATTCCCGACTTCCGAAATACCGATAATTCTCTGTCGCGACCTCTAATTTTGGGTTTTCTCCCCTGCTGTGTCCCAATCTCTCTCCCTCGAGACTTCTGAAACCCCAAACTCCGAAGTTCCGAAAACTTAAACTTGCTTCCACACACGAAAACCTCCTTTTTGCATTTCAAGGATTTGATCAGCCAAGGCTTTGGCTTACACTTTGGATTTTTGAACCCCGAAATGTCGAAATGATCTAACGTCCCAATAAGTCAAGATCAACGACCCCTTATCTATCTTACAACTCTTGTAGATCCTACAGTTCTCGCTATTTTGGGAATCCCCCTCGGAGAATTCTGACCTTCTAATCTCTCTCCAAAGAACCTTCTGGCTCAACCAGACCTGCGATCCTTTTCATGAATCTGGCCTCCACATGGTGACCAAAACTCCTCTTCTTCTCTTCAACACTTTGAAAGTACTGACCCTCCTGAGCTTCCTTTCACAAATTCAAGTCTCCTAAAATACTTCTGCACGCACTCCTTGCGGCACTTCTTCAAATATACTTAAATATTTGAATCTCTTGACTCTGTGCAACTCTGCAATAGAAATCCTTCAATATCTCAACCTTATTCTATGTGTTCTAAGGTCTCGACCAGCCTGTGCACACCTTTCACAACTTATGTTCTTGTCTTTCACTTCAGTTTAAATGAGAGAAACATTATCCCTCCTGAGCTTTCAGAGATGAACTCTGAACCCGTCATCGCACTCCTTGCGGGTGCTTCACTGCACTCCTTGTAGGAACTCTAACTCAAGAAGAGAAACAATTGAAACTCATTCCCTTACTCTCTCAGACTTCAAACACTTAACATGAAATCATACATACATAGCATAAAAGAAAATGTACAACCGAAAGAGTAAAACAACCATAAGCATAACACTCAGCATGTATACACAGAAAAAATTTGAACCCCATGAGTTTGAATCAAAGCTTCGTGTATTAATTTCAGAACTTCTGTACATGGGTTCTTCTACAAATCTATATGCCTCTTCTCTTCTATATGCTCTATTGATATTCTTGATAATATTACAATGATACAAGATGAGGGTGTCTATAGTCATTTTCCCTCCAGCTCCTAAAACTGTCTAATCTAGAATTTAAATCTACCTACTTACATTAACTATGCATAAATGTCTTTTCATTCTACAGATGAGAGAGAATCACTCAAGATCTATTTACAATATGGAAGTATGCCCTTCTTAACTATTTCATTAATGTCTATGCATCCAAAGTTTCAAAATATTGCAAACAATTTTAACATGTGCCAAAAATATGCGACGGTGTTTGTCCCATGCTTGCTTGTTGTTGGCGATGCTCCTGCATCACAATGTCCATATTCAAAACATATGAGCTAAGAAATTTTATTATATTCTCCATAATCAAAACATATAATTCATAAAACATAGAAATGATTCAAAAATTCTTGTAAGATCATATGTAAGTTCAATGCTCATTTCTAGTTACCATACAAACATCATATGGATAAAAAATACTTAAAATGTTTCATACACTTATTCAGATTGACTGATAGATTTTGAAATACCATCAGAGTCTACATTGTCTTTAGATGAATGATTGGATGAATATATAGATGATCCATACTCTTCTATATTGTCGATGAATTCACCATCTCAGTCTACATGCATGCCCAACATTTCAGATGTCAAAATCCTTTTAGATCTACGACTAGGTTCAATAGACTCCCATCTTGGAATTATTTCTTGTGGCATCAACCTCTTTATAATCTATGTTTTCCTAGAGCAAAGAGTTCCTCTCTTTGTCAAATTGAAGTCATAAACAAGTATGTCAACATCCTCTAATTTTAAGAGGTCAATGCGACGATGAGTTGTATTTTGACCCTTTATTTTTCTCTTTCTATTGACATGTCTCTCAACCACCATCTATGGCTTGTGCACACCATTGAATGGTTGTGTACCTTTTTCATACCAATGAACTTCAATTGAAATAACATCTTAATTTTCTTTCTCAATCTTTATAACCTTTGCAATCCAAAATGGATAACCATGTGGATTTTTATCTACTAAGACTGCAATCATGCTACCCTCCTTAATATCATGTAATCAACCCCTGGAAAGCTCTTCCATGGCTTCACGTTGTGCATGTGATCTTCGAGAACCAATATACATTTATCTTTCCTCTACTTGTGTAAACTCAATATCACCTTGAGATCCTTGTTGTTCAACAATGTTTCTTTCTTCAAATTCATTTGGCATATTTTGTGGCCAATGAAATGGAGTCTTCAAAAATGTATCTTCATTTGTTGAGCTTCAAATTATATCACTTTGAGGTCATTGAAAAAATACTCCCAAAAAAAATAATCAACAACATCAAAGTACTCATATGTATCTTTAATGGACTTTTTTTAGTTCTTCTAGGCATTTATAATAATCTACATCTCTAATACGCCTTCGTGCATTATGGATTTCAACAACTGATTATAATAGAAATGACTGTGATGAAAATATTGGATGATTTGGAATGAACTTCAAAAATGCTAAACCTGATGAAGGCCCCCATTCTGCAGTACTTGAATATTGCTTTCCCCATATAAGTGTTTTCCCATCAACCTTTTTGAAACAAAATTGATGTTGGAAGCTAATGTCATTAAGTTTCTCAATACTTTTTTCTTCACAATGCGATCCCTAAATAAATCTTCACATGTCAATAGTTTATTCTAATATATGAAAAACAGGCTCTGGAATGTATTCTTTCTTAATACATTCAATCAATGATGGTAGGCTTGAACGACATTTTTCCTCTTCAATGTTACTGAAAAACAACTAAACATTTTATCAATATGATCATGAGTGTGTCCAACAAGAAGGAAACCAACTTTCACCTTTTGAAAGATTCTCAGTTCAACAAGCATGCTTAGATATCTAAACACAATTTGATTTTTATTTTCATGACTAGTGTTGTCCTACTATATAGAGAGAACTTGAGGAAGATTTCAAAACCAATGAGTGAGCACATGATGAATTATGGTGATGGTCAAATTTGCATCATTATGGATATTTGGAGCTATGAAGTAAACCCTTGGACACATTTTTTCCATTGAAAACCATACAACCAACCAAGTGAAAATGAATGAAATTATCTTCCTGTAAATTTTTTGGTGTACAAACAAAATGTGGTAGAAGTCTTTTATTTTGGTCCATGCCATCAATTATCTTACCTAAATATTTGTTTGGAGCATCATAACACTTATTTTTATGTTTGTACAACCTTTTTCTTTCACTTGATTGTTGATTCTGAGGTTCTTGAAGTGATTTTACTATGGAATCTACAAATGACATAAAATGAAAATATTGATCATATGTTTTCATAGTTGATAACTATCCAATTTTTAAAAAAGAGAGTAAATACATTTCTCTTTTTGTCCCTTCAGATTTATCTCTTCTTGATTTAAGAGTAGTACATATTCTGCAAATCCCCATCCTTGACTTCTTAGGAGTACAAACATTGCTGAATTGTTTCTTCCATATTGAACTTGTACAATATTCTTATGTAATAAAATTACCATTTCCTTCAACACCTTCAACATATCCTTTGTACAAGTTGTATATTTCTCTTCTTGAGAAATTATCTTGAATATGTATTGTGTCTCTATCTGGCATACACGCTCCATGTTTGGAAAATAAGTCACGCATTCATGACAATGTAGTGTTTGTTAATGGCCCACTCTCTCATCCATGATGTACCTTTGAATAAAATTAAGGATCTTTTTCCGACCTTGTTTGGATTCTTGATAGACAAATATTACCAATTGAGTGAAGTTTCTTGAAATCCTTTCTGCAAAGTAAAATATTCCCAATGAAATAATCATATCTCGTCTTGGTGGATATCATGCACCCCATCAAATATGAATTTTGGATTCTCTTATTCATTGAAAAATATGTCTTCCTTTTATTCAAGGCATACATGTAGTCCATGATTTTCAAACAATTATTTTGACAACATTCACTTGAAATCAATTCATGTATGGAAATTGATTTAGTGAGAAATTATTTCCTAGACCTTGTATAACTAGAATGATTTGGATTGATATAAAAAGATCTAGTCCTGGTCCTAGACAAAAAAAAATATTTGCAATGTATCCATTATTTCATCATCCTCACTAGAAGGAATTTCCTCATCATCAAAAGGAATATCAAACAAAACATTGTTAGGAGACTAAACAAGATAATTTTGATCACCTTGATTTTTTGCAACTGAATGATTGAGAACATGATCTTCATTCCTAGGTCCATCATCATCTTCATTGATAAGAGGAATATCAAACTCACAAGAAAAATGATTACCGTCTTCACCAATGTCATTGGATCTTCCATGAAAATATTCACTTGAAGGAAAATCATCATCACTCTTAATATTATCAATGCGATTAAGATCCTCACTTGGAGAAAAAATTCCATCATCGTTATTGGTACCTTGAAAATCCTCATTTGAAGGAAAATCATCATCAACATTGTGTCCACCATTGACATAATCATTTTCACTTATTTCAAAATTCCCAGTTGAGGGAAATTCTTTGTCATCCTGCTTAGTGCCTTGAAAATCCTCACTTGGAGGAAAATCACAATCATCAACATTGCTACCTTTAAATTCCCCACTTGAGAAAGAGTGTCCACCAATGTCATAATCATCTTCACTACTTTGAAAATCCCCACTTGAGGGAAATGTTTCATCATCCTCGTTATTGCCTTGAAAATCCTCACTTGGAGGAAAATCTTCATCATCCTCATAGATACCTTGAAAATACTCACTTGGAGGAAAGTCTTATCACCAACATTGTTTCCTTTAAATTCCCCACTCGGGAAAGAGTGTCCACCATTTCCATAATCATCATCACTACTTTTAAAATCCCCACTTGAGGGAAATTCTTCACCATCCTCATTTGTGCCTTGGAAATCGTCACTTGGAGGAAAATCTTCATTAGTACTTTCAAAATCCTCACTTGGAGGAAAAT
>SNQJ01S0156174.1:6242-22335 GCA_010110895.2 Picea sitchensis | reverse complement strand
GTAAGGAATTTGTATGGTTGCAGAGATTGTGTTCAAAAGTTGGCTTTGTACAAGACACTATACAGATAGGTTTTGATAGTGACTTTGCAATTTGTGTGGAAAAGAACCCTACTTATCATGCTCACACTAATTATATTGTTGTACACTATCATTTTTTGAAAGGCATGGATGAAGACAACAAGGTTTTGTTGGAGAAGGTTGATACTTTTAAGAATGTTGTAGACTCATGGACAAAGTCTATCAATATTGAGAATTTTTCTTGGTGCAGGAAATTAATACATAAAGTAACCCAAGCAACTAATTTGTACATCTAGACATGTTTTTTAAATATTAAATTAGTTTTAAGTGGTTTTCGATCCATTATAATTATTTTACTTTTCGTTTTTGTCTTATCTTAAGTATAGGTTAACATTGCATTTATCTGGAATTAATTTTGATAACATTGTCAAGAGTCAATGATGTTCATATTCACATCTCAACTAAAGATGTTTATTAGTTTCAACATATATAAATTTCAAAAGTGCAAGTATATCTTTCACATTGGAGAAAAGGGGCAAAAAGGCAAAATACATTAATGTGTATTGTAAAAGTTATATTTTTCTAATTTTTTGGGTACTTATTAGTCCCTACCGAAGGCATAGAGGAACTATAGCGATCGATAATTTGTTGAATTCATATTAGTTTGTCCTTTGACTATAATTTTTTGCATAATCTCTATTGTTCGAACTAGAGAACTAAAAACGTTATTTTTTATATAATAAAAAAACTCTTATATGTCATGATCCCATTGGTGAATAGATTTGAAGTATTATTGTCAGCTTCATTATTCCCAATGTTTTAAATGTTAACATATCCAAATTTTTGATCATGTACAATCTTTTTGAATTTTTATTATTTTTATTTAAATGTTTAGATATCCAATGTTTTGAGCATCGACACTTTGTTTTATTATTAGTCCCTGCCGAAGGCGTAGAGGGACAATAACGATCGATAATTCATTGATTTCATATTAGTTTGTCCTTTGACTATAAATTTTTGCATACTCTCTATTGTTTGAACTATTATTATTATTTTTATTATTAAGTGATTAAAGAGGCATTTTTATTATTAAGTACATAAATAGGCCCGACAGATTGCATTCTTTTTAAAATGTTTACATAGCACGAGGCCCTTAAATAGTCTCAATAGCCTTAAATGTTTACTTAAAAAGCCCGACAACCTTAAATGTTTACTCAATAGGCCTTACAGCCTTAAATGTTAACTTAACATGCTTGTCACAATAAATTTTCCTCCGATTTTTGGATACAATCTTGTCTGTAATGAATTTGGGAAATATTGTTCTCCACCAGCATCATTGGTTCACTGGTTGTTGCTTGCTCGTTGGTTCACTGGATGCTTCTTATTGTTGTTTTCTTCAACTTTTCAAAGTTGAGGTTCTGCAGCTACAATTGGACCTCTTGGTGCTTGCTCACTGGTTTTTTGTTTGTTTCTTGCTCTTGTTTGCTTCAACTTTTCAAGGTTGAAGTCTTGCACCCACAGTTTTACCCATTCTTGCACTTTGCAGGGTTGAAATTGTGTGCCCTTGTTTGCTTCAACTTTGCAAGGTTGGTGTCGCGCATCCACAGTTGGACCCGTTGTTTCATTTTGCAGGGTTGATATTCTACACCCACAATTGGAATTGTGCTTCTGTGGTTCCCCATTCACAAGTAAGTTTTAGTACCATGGTTTCATTCCTATTCATTGTTTGTTGTTTTCATTACTAGGAAGTGTTGAAAATCAAAATAAATGTAAAAAAAAAACTAGAAATAATACCTGAGTGGAAATTCTCTTACATAACATCCTTATATGTGACTACTAGGATCAAAGAAACAAGAATGTATTTTTATCCCTGAAAAGTGTTGAACAAGAAATCTTGTCGCCTTTATAGGTCAATGTTGAATACAAAACCCACCTCTGTCACAAACATAGTGACATATAAAAAGGAAATGGAATGTTATCCTCATCTTTTTGTTCCTGAAACCATACGTTTAGTGCATTTTTCAGGTTGTCCCCTTCCAATCACATAATCCCACTTTCATGTCCTAGACATCATAGCATAGCTCTTTGGAAAATGGCAATGCAAAGGGATTGGCCAAAAGAATTCATAGTTTTCATTATGGAGCAAGCATCTACGAGGAGCTTGCCATCCCTTCTCTGCAGGTTATGACAGGGCAAGATTTTATTCTCTGAGGAAAAAACACATATAGATGTTGGTTTTATGCTGGACTTTGGGTCTTCCAAAGAATCTTCCATCATCATTTTCAGATATGGACCTCATCTTGTGGAAATGATTCTTTGTAACCTAAATGGATAGTTCATTGTTCTGTCTCAGAATGAGTTTCCCAGTGCCCAATTTTAGAATATCTTCTTCATCTTGTAAGATAATTGAAACCTTAAGAAGTTGTGCTATGTGTTGGTTCTGTTCATGTGGTAAAAGTCCATAATGCCTAGTTATTCCAATTTTGTTTATCCCACAGACCATCTATGTGAGTTTTCTGAGTGGGAGACATCAACAAGTCATTTCAGATATGTTTAGTGTTGATTTCTGAAGAGTGAGGATGAAAATAAATTATGAAAAGGATCGTAAATCTATATACAATGGCTATCGAAATGCTTATAGGATGCACACCTAAAATAAGTTCAAAAATTATATGTCTTAAATACTCAGTCTTTGTACAAAGAAAATTTATAGTGTTGTTTAATTTGCATTATCTCTTCTATATGGTTCAACACTCACCATAGCCTTGTTTGTTTTTCATATGCTATAGCAACCACAGAGCATTGAATTTGAAACAAATAAGGTTGAAGGATACATAACGGAATTGGTATGCAATTTCGAACTTATAGTTTTCTTTTTACTTTTTTCTATTTGGATATTATCTAAACATAGATAAGAAACATATTGAAAATCACAACTTAAAAGATGAAGCAAGTTATAGATGTTGACTTCTATCAAATAGATAAAGACTCCATTGTACATGAAAACATCGACCAGGTATTGAATAACAATGGATTTTTATATTATATGCATTCTCGTATACTGTGCGAGATTCCCTCTTCGATGCATTTCAATTCTATTGCATTTTTGTTATTCCTCGACCAAGCTGTGCAATGGATTGATAGATCATTTCTTGGCTTGTTTAGAAAATGGCAATGTTGAGGCATTAGAGTCGTATCAATATGAATTGGCATTTTATTTTCTTTGCCAATTGCATGGAATACATGATGTTAGTACATATTTTTCAAATATGTGGTTGTCTTCATCTGCAACTCTGCTTGCACACGAGAGGGGAATTTGGGGAGATACATTTTGTATACAGTGGTTGGCCAAGTGGCTGAATATATCAATTGGGATTTGGTCATTAACAAGAAAAATAAGATATCTACTATTCAACAAAACTGCATCTAGGGATCCATATTGCATCTTGTTCCATGATGCCAATCCTCTAAGTGGTCATTATGAACCACTACTCTATAAAAAATTATCCATATGAAATCTTGGAGGACCTAATATTTACTTGTCCCTCACCTGCAAAGACCTTCAATCACATTGGAAATGAATTATGCATCATATGCAGTCCCATGGATTTCACATAGCAACAACTATTATATCTACTTGTGGAGATAATTTGTTCAATGAAATTTTCTATTTGATAGAAACAGAGTTTGATGTTCACTCACTATGCCTTTATACTGTGCAATCCTTTTTCAATGCAATTATTGGTGGTATTCAACATGCATTTAACTGCTTGCATCAACACTTACCATATCTCATAGAAAGTATGCTGATAATTGGAAGTTGGCAAAAATACCTTGTAAACATGGCAATGCCATATGAGAAAGGAAATGTAGAGGGTGGCACATTCTGTGTATAATGGATATCTATCATATTCAGAGTAAATATCTGGGTATGGTCAACCCTCTCAGATGGTAATTTCCATTCCTAATGTATTAATTCAAACTATGATCAAACAATTGACATCATATCGTCGAAAATAGATACGCCACACATCCATTATCAACCTTTGATAATAAATACTTTCGGTTCAAGATCCATTGTTCATGCCACCCAACCTGCATCGAATCTGCATAAGCATTGCATATTTTCTAATCACGATGAAACTCATCCCAATTGTCATCAGGTCATACAAAACTTAAACAAAAAATGTGGACTAACTTATCACAACTTGAAAAAGGTCATACGTGACATAAATAAATACAGTGGTACAGTTCCTTCTAGACCTATGAGTTGTACAATGGGTCACCATGAGGTGAAAGGGAGCTTGACCAAGAAACACAAACTCACATATCACAACCTAAAAAAAAATTTGCGTGCACAACAAGATCACATTTTCCCAGTTTTTGTTGAACACAAACATCACATATCCAATGAAAAATAAAATCACCATTTGCACAATCAAGATGGTGAGGAGGCAATGCTCATAAAAAATGTCGATTCCACCTTCAACATGGCTTGTCAACAAGTGAAACTAGTTTCACGTGGAAACCATAAGTTAACCTACCACATGTTGAAAACACAAATACGTGAGAGAAACAGGTGCAACTACATATCCCACAATAGTCATGATATTGACCGAGAGGGGAAAATCACATATCATATCCTAGAGCCAACACCATGCACTGCTAGCATTGAAAATCAACAAACACTTACTACACATCCTTGTATAGTAAAGAGAGATGAAAAAAAGATCTATATGAAACAAATTAAAGAAATTCCTTCAATTGCATGTGTGATTTGTGAAGAATTGAATTTCGCAAAAAACACTAATTCTTTCACCCCTGACTTGCAAAAAGAATACCTCAGCTTGACACTAAATGATAGAACATTTTCCAATAGAAATATTTGTCTTCCATGCAAACAATCGCTTGAAAATGGAAAATTTCCACACTTTGAAACACCTAACCAAATAAGATGTAACACACCACTACCAGATGTAAGTACACTTACAAAACTTGAAGAGAGTCTTGTGTCTTTGTAAATTGCATTTGCACAAATTAGACCCCGGGGCTATAAACGACCCCAAATGGACTTAACAGGATCAATTATTAACTTCCTTATCCAACTAGATGTTGTGAAAAAAGCCCCTCCACAATTCATTAGTGAGACAATGACAATTGATGTAGCTCTCAAAATGATTTTGCAATACAAGAATGCATACCAGATAGGTAAAGTGTGTGTGCACATTGTCATGAAAGCATTAAAATAATTATGTTCCAGGGCACTGTACAAAGTACATAACATTTGTACAAATGATAACTGGAACAATGTTCTTGAACAAGGAAATGACAACTCTACACAAAATTTTGACACTGCTAGTGAATTTGATACAAGTGATGAATCAGAGAATGAAAGACCTGTTGAAACATTGATACATGGATTCATTGACTCACAACGCATTCATGACTTGCAAGACAATATTGTCAAAATTGCACCTGCTAAAGGGAAACATCCATTTGGAATATTCAAGGAAAAAATTGTTGAAGAAATGAACTTCCCAACACTATTCTAAGGAGATGCATGTCCTAGTGACATCAAAAAATGATTCAGCTACCAAAAACTAGTTCGATGGGAACTGCTACATTCAAGTGGTGACTTCTTCTATCACATAAAAAATTTGTTTTTCAAAACAATGTGCATAATAATTGAGAAAGTGATCTCTTTCATGTGGGTGTGAATAAGAAAAGGCCAGCTACAAGGAAGAAAGTTATTGGCCAAAGATGTCAAGTACAAAGAAAACCTAGAGAAAATCCTAAAATCTTATATTGGATACATAGATTTCAAAAACATTCACATCTCTCCTGACTACTTACAGCAAAACAAGAAAACTGTATTTGCAATGATCCGACAATTGGGAACCCCAACGTTTTTCATCACATTTACAAGTGCAGAGAATCAGTAGGATATGTTGGTGGCTATGATGTCTGCATTGTATAGGAACAGGAAAAGGAAAAAACAAACTGATACATTGGAAAATGATGACATTGACTACCTCATAAGAAAAGACCCAGTGACATGTACTCGTTACTATATACATAAAATAAATGCTTTGGGGCAATTGATATGTCATGATGAAATGTTATTCGGAAAAATATTGGAATATTGTTTTGTGAATGAGTTCCAGAATAGAGGGAGTGAGCATGACCACTCATTGTTATGGATAGAGGGTGCACCATTCTATGGAAATGACAACAACTCACAATTCAAGCATTTTCTGGACAAATGCATAACATGCAACAAAGATCATTTGGATATAGAACTTGTCAAAGTTCAAATACATTATCATTCAACAAGATGTAAAAATTGAAAAAATTCACATTGCAGATACAACTTCCCTGTGCTGCCAATGAGAGCAACAAGAATCATAGAACCAATTAGTTTAGAGGACAATGTTCTCATTGAGAAATCTAAATCTTTGTTCCCATTTCTAGAACAACGAGACTTCGATGACTTAATGAGATTCAAATACTTCTTGGAAGAACTAAATCTAATAGAAGATGAGTACATCCAAGTGATACAATCTACACTTAAACAACCAACAATTTTCCTTAAACAAAAACTTTCATATATTGGGAACAATAGTTTATCCAAGGACATGCCAATTATTTGGAATGCAAATACAGTCCTCAATGCATATGCTGCAGCATCATATTGTACCTCATACATGAAAAAGGTTGACAAATATATGACAAGTGCATTCAAAAGAATACATAGAGAACATGAAAAAAGTCATATGGATGCTATTCAAATGATACGCACACTTGGAAATACATTACTTAATCTTCAACGAATGTCTGCTCAACAAGTAGTCCACATTGAACTTTCCTTGCCTATGAACTATACTTCAAGGAAATGTGTCTTCATGAAAAAATCTTTGCTTGAAAAACACACATCCGTGCTTAAACCACCATATTTTCTAGAACAAGAGCTTGATAATTCAAAGGACGTGATATGTCTCTCTATTATTTATTATTAACTCCAACGCCCATCTCCTATTAAGCATATCTTCCTTGCAGATTTTGTATCACATTACAAAAAAAATAGTACACCCATATCAAAAAGAAAAAAAAAATGTAATACGCTTTGTCAAATACAACAAACACATCCACTATGTAAACTATTGTAGAGAAAAACTATTGTTGTACATTCCATTTGATCAAAATGAAAACACATTAAAATATAACTTCTGTGCATGGGAAGCTGCATATATTTCTTATGAGACTACAATACAAACCTGATCCATATTTAGGAGTGGAACAGACTGATTAACATACTGAATACAATAACACAGAGATAGGAAGAATAACACAAATATTCAATGAACAATATCTTCTATTAAATAATGAAATAGGTGGAAATTGTAAAACTGCAGAAATGAATCTTGCTCGAATTGTGGTAGCTATCTCTGAGAAGCGATGTGGATGCTATGCACATTTGTCTAAGCAGAATGGATTACAATGAGGCTCTAGAAGGCCTTTACATATTACTCATGAATTCCAAAACCCTAGACATCCAAAAACCTAACCCTATAAGGTGAAACACCAAACGTCATGTGGGCCCTATGGGTAAGTTGGTGTAATTTGGTACCTCAACTTCCTAGGGTCGTAAATTTTGCATACGACCTCCGTTTTAGGCACGTGATAGACCATTGGAAATTTATTTTAGAGAACTACACATTCCGCCATCAGACACTAACTCAGTCCATAGTATGACTATGTCGAGTAAATAAAATAATGTTTAGGGCCCAAAAACAACCCTGGAAGTACAACAATATGTGTTGACATGACAACATACAAAATAATCTAGTTGGATTAGGTGAGAGGCCACCCATATCCACTTGGAGAATGTGTGAGGCTTCAGACAACCCCAGAAGGGTATAAATCACAATTATAAAGAAGTACAGAAAGATGTGATGAATAAAAATAGACAGAAGGAGCCAATTAGAATAGGTGGGTGGCTACCAATATCCACCTGGGTCAATCCTGCTCCCTTAGGAAGCAATGATATCCATTGCGTTGATTTCCTCCATCACGTGAAGAAACTTCTATTGTATTCGGCCCTGGGTGAGCCACTTTCCTTGGTGTAGGAGTTGCCTTGCCTTGACAACCCGATAAAGCTGAATCCGTTGCTGGCAAGTGTCGTTGATCTATGTGTTCACTATCTGATCATTGGATGCTTGTTCCATTTAGTCAAGGTTGAGCTCTGTTGGTGTCATATGTTCGACGATCTCAGAGGTGTCCAATAATGGTGGAAAATAGGGCCAAAGGAGGTCCACATTTTATACTAGATGCAGACCAAGGAAGGGTCGAGTGTTGAGCTCAAAAGAATTGCTACCCACAGCCTTGGTGATAGTGTAAGGCCCATAACAAAGTGATTGAAGCTTTCAATGGGGCCCGAAAAGACCCTCCTTCTATAAATGTAACCAGAATTTGTTGCCAACCTGAAACTGGTGTGGTACCCTATGTTTATCATGGCACTGCTTGTACTTAGCATCAGATTTCTACAAAATATCCTGGACTTGTTAGTGAATGTGATGAATCCTCTCAATGAATCTGGTGGCTTTGTCGACCATAGATTGATTAAGGGAAGAGTCTGTATGTGCAGTGGAAAGAGGAAGTGCAACATCAATGGGTTCCAAGGGTTGGAATCCCAGACCCACCTGAAATGGGCTATGGCTAGTGGAACTATGGAGAGCCCTGTTGTAACTATGTTGGACATATGGGAGACTCTCATCCCATTTATGAGGATGTTTATAATTGTACATGCTAAGGATGTGCACAATCATCTGATTGACGACCTTGGTTTGGCCATTGGTTTGGGGGTGGAAAGAAGTGGATTTTTTGAGCTTGGTGTCCAACAGATACCAAATCCTCGAACAAAAGGTGTTGAGGAACCTGTTTTCTCAGTTGAAGATGATGTTCCGTGGTATCCCAAAGTGAACCCAAACTCGTTCGATGAAGAGCTTGGCATTATTTTCCACTATGAAATTCTTCTCACAGACTGTGAGGATGGCCATCTTTGAAAACTGATCAATGACCATAAACACATAGTCATTTCCATGCTTGGTGGATGACAAACCCAACATGTAATCCATGGATATGAACTCCCACAGATTCTCTCGAATAGGTAGAGGGGTGTATAATCCTTTCTTCTTGATGGTCAGCCTAGAAATGGTGTAGGCAGTGCAAGATTTGATATACTTGCTGACGTCCAGTCGAAGTTTTGGCCAATAAAAATGTTTCTGAAGAACGACCACAATTTTCTCTATGCAAAAATGGCCTAACACTCGACTATAGTGGGCTTCCCAAATCATATTTGCACGCTTGCTTGCAGGAACATAGAGATGGCCCAGGTGGCATAAGAGTTTGTATTGAATGTGAAAATTAGTGATAGTGGTGCATGTACCCATGAGATAATATGTGGTGGTGAAGTTCGGATCTTACTGGTAAAGTTAGGTCCACTCTGATGTTTCATGTCAACAGGAATGGATCACAGTGGTAAGTGCAGCCACAAGAGGCCGATTGAGGAAGTCAGTGACACGATTGGAGATACCTTTCTTATATTTGATGTTGATATGGAATTGTTGTAGGTAGGTGTACCACTTATGATAGCGATCATTTTTCAATTTCCCCTATGTCTGTATGAACTGCAGAGGCTTGTGATCAATGTGTATGATTGTCTCTGTCCCCATAATGTAATGTTTCCATTGACGATAGGATTGTACAATGGAATACATTTCCTTGTCATAGGTCAGGTATTTTCAGACATCATCGGAAAATGCCTCACTATGGTATGCCACCAAATTCCCATGTTTATTGAGAACTATGCCCACATCATAGTCAGATGCGTCAGTCTCAATCCCGAATGGTTGTTTCAGATTGGGAAATGAGAGTACTGGATATGAGCAAAAACGATGTTTTAGATATTTGAATGCTCATTTTTGGTCCTTCCCCCACATGAACTTGGCCCTACCACTGCCCTTGGTCACCTGGTTGAGGGCCCATGCAATATGGGAGAATCCCAACACAAACCATCAATAAAAATTGGCGAGTCCCAAGAAGCTCTGAATATCGGTCAATGTGGTTGGGGTTGGACAATCACGAATGAATTGGACCTTAGTTGTATCAACATGTATCCCATTCTCATCAACAATGTAGCCTAGGTATTGGAACCTGTTCATGCCAAAAGATATTTTTTCCAAATTGTCATAAATCTTGTGCTGCCTCAGAGTTCTCAAAACCTGTTGAATATGCCGCATGTGCTCCTCCCATGTTCTGTTGAAGATGAGGATGTCATCCAAATATACTACCACAA
Source organism: Picea sitchensis (assembly GCA_010110895.2). Classification (NCBI taxonomy): domain Eukaryota; kingdom Viridiplantae; phylum Streptophyta; class Pinopsida; order Pinales; family Pinaceae; genus Picea; species Picea sitchensis. The sequence continues at coordinate 11,963 of SNQJ01S0156174.1, read as the reverse complement.
AGGAGTTGGTGAAGGGTATCAATACATTTTCCATCATCTACATGAAAGTGGTTGGTGCATTTGTTAAGCCAAAGGGCATGACTATCCATTCGTAGAGACCTTCTCTAGACTTGAAGGTTGTCTTCGAGACATCAATTGGTTCGATGGGAACCTGGTGGTAGCCATACTTCAAGTCAATATTGTTGAATAAATTTTCCCCTTGAGTTGGTCAAGAAGGTCATCAATCCTAGGAATGGGGTAGTGGTTCCTGACTCTGATTTTGTTTAAGGCTCTGTAATCAATTCAGAGTCTCCAAGTCTCATCCTTCTTCTGCACCAGTACAATCAGGCTTCTGCAAGGGGAGGAGTTGGGTCTGATGTGCCCCTTTTGAAGAAGCTCCTGGATCTAACACCTGATTTCATCATTCTCCATCAGTGAGAACCAATAGAATAGTCCATTAGGTAGAGGTGCATTGGGGTTCAGATCAATTGGATGCTTGACTTGGCAATGTGTCGGTACCCCTGTAGGTGAGACAGATGTCTCTGTATTCTTCCACGATCCCATCCACTTTCTTCTACTACAAAGATAGGCATTGTGTAGAGGCCATGGATTTGGCGACAACCTTATGCTTACTGTTATCATGGATCACAAAGAATACAAACTTCCTGGTCTGTGAAATGACCTCACTGCATTTCTTAGCAGAGATTAAATAAATAGCAGTAGGTGGTGCCACCTCTAGGATCCTGTACAATTTTCTACCCAAAGTAATAATAACATTGTGGGGTTTAGACTCATACACAACATGACGCTTCCACAAATATCATTTTCCTAAAATAACATCAAAAAATTCAAGGGGAGAAATATCACACAATACCTCATATTTGAAAGGCTTGATGTCGTAGGAAAGACGACACTATTGGCTGACTCAGATATATCTTCCTTGACCAATCCAACTGATGGTGTAGGGTTGTGGGTGTCATGGCATTGGTAGGTTTAGTTTCTTGATGAAATCTATTGAAATCAGGTTCTTCTGACTACCGTTGTCGACAATGAAGTGAATCGGATCCCCCTTGACCCACATCTATGAGTGAAAGAGGAATTCCCCTTCCTTTGGTTCTTCTGGTTTGCTTGGTCAGACTTTGGTGGTAGCAACTGTGGAACTAGGTTCAACATCGATAATCTACTTCCCTCCTTTAGGATTTGACTCAGAATCAGAATCGGCCTCTGACTCGAAAGCCTTCATCTCAGCCATGAGGGATTGCTTGGAGTGACATTCGTCGGTGTTTTGCCAAGGACTTTTATGGTACTCACACCATTTTCCCGTGTCCTTATTTGTTTGCTCGTTTCCCTTCTTGTGTTGTGTCTTGGAAGGATTTTCTTGAGGGAGGCCATCGTGACTTGGTCCCCTACTATGTGGGTTGGGGTTGCATTTTCCCTGCTTCAGCTGTGAGGGGTTTGCAGATCCAAACTCTCACCATTTCTGCTTAAATTTCTGCTCAATCTTAACAACATATCTATAGGTTATGCCCAATGAGGTAATGTCCAGGAAATCCATTTTTGTTTGAATGTATATATGAAAACAACATCGGTATTTGAGCACCAAATGAATCTTAGAATCTTTGATACCCAATTTGGTGCAGAGGGTATGGAAATTATTGGTGAAGTATGGTATTGTCTCGTCCCTTTCTTGATGTAGGGTGGTCCATCTTGTGTACTGGTCCTCGTATCTTCCAACATGGTAGTATTGTTCTTTGATGGAATCCAAAAAGGAATCCCATGTAGGGGCCACCAAAAAAATTGTAGATTCCTCCATGACCCTTTTCTCAGAGTAAGTATCCCACTAGTATTTAACATGGGGAACGACCTTGAGGAGTGCAAAAGTGATCTTTTCCTGATTGAAAAAATTATGGACCGAAAAATATCCTTCGAGCAAATTCAACCATTTATTTACAACATTTGCATCTATCATCCCTTCAAATAATGGTGTTAACTCCCAAAATGAAACCGTCCTTTTGGTTGAATTTTGTAGTGGATAGCATGGCCATCGGTAGTGTTCTCAAGTTATTTTTGAGTTTTTATAGCTGAAAAAATTAGGTTTTTGGTGTGTCTTGAAGAAATAATTTGACCCATAAAGTCTTCTTTCCAAAATTTTCATTTTTTACTTTCCTCAGCTAACGTATGTCCAAAAATTGATTGTGCGTTGTTGAAAGTGTCGACTTTCAGCAGCTAAGGAGCTCTTTTCATTTAGTTGGTGCACTATTGAAACTGGTAAAGTTCAAAAGCTTCGACAATCAAGTTCGCGGGTGGCGCGCTGTGGAAAGTACATTCTTTCCACAGCTACAAAGCGGTTTTTTATAATGTGGCACGCTGTTGAAAGTAATTACTTTCCACAGCTAAGGAGTGTCTTCTATAAAGCGGTGCACTGTTGAAAGTGCATACTTTCCGCAGCTAACAGGGATTTTCCAAGGGGGCGCGCGCTGGTGAAAGTGGCAAGCGAGCAGTTGACAGAGGCGCTTTCCACGGGCCGTTGTTGAAGAAGAGCGGGAATCACGTGCGTGATATCCACGACTGAAAGAAATGATGATGTGATCATCCCATGTCAGGCAAATCCAAGGCATGCGCTGATAAGAGTGGGCAATGATACAAACTCAATTACGCATGTCAGGATATGACTGTAATTCGAATCTGGTCCAGAACCCACGCTCAATGCTCATGACATCTGGGATGGCAAGTTCGTGTTCGGTGATGAAGGTACAGAGGAGGTACCGTCGGCCTGACACCATCCAATCAAACAGTGTTTTCAAATCACAAATCGTTTCCAGAATGTTGTTGAAGTTTTCATTTGTTTCAAAACAGAGCCGCAGCCCGAACTGCTTTCAACAGCGCAGAACCTCGGCTCGACTGGGTAGTTACAGGGGTTACAATTGTCAAGTTTTTTGAGAAACAGAATGGTGAGAAAACGCAGTGGCGCTCTACTTTAGAGAGAGCTGGATAATTTGACCTTTCTACAATCACATCCCAGAGTCCAGAAGTATTTTTCGAATGCAGGGTGTATGGAATTCGTCGAAAGGTTGCAATTTGGGTGCCACCAGGCTACAACAGAAGCCTTTTCCAAGACTTTCGATGGCAATAAAGCTCGCATTGGGTCCATGGAAATCAAAGTGAATGAGGCTGTCATCGCCGCAACTACAGGTTTGCCAAGAACTGGTCAGAGCTGGTTTAAAACCACTGCTCCTAAAAATTTGGATTTCAGAGTTTATTTGAAAGAGGGGTACAGGCACAAAGCATGGGTAAAAGGTATGCTTGTTTCATATCTAGATGAAGAATTTCAAGAATTGTTCAAGGGTATCCAATTGTACATTACCTCAGAGGGAAGATATGATAAACTAATTATGTACCACTTTAAACTACTGGATCACTTCATAGGCAAGACCCCTATTAATTTGCCTTATTTCTTATATCAAAGTCTAACTAAGGTATGCAAGAGGATTAGAGCTCAACCCTTAAGCATGAAAAATACTCTGTGTCACCTCGGCCTCATAAAATTGATTATCCTGGAAGAATTGAAACAAAAGGGGAGGAGCTGGGAGCACTTTCTGTTCTGGGAAGGTTTTGAAACCCAGAATCAGACTGCAAATGAACAGGTGAAGGGTTCCATGAAACAATCATCTCCTCAAAGTAGCTCAAGAAGAAGAAGGGCCTTGCCAGGACCTTCAGAGGACAGAATATCTGGAATGAAGCCCCACGGGTTGAAGAGAAAGTTGAACTTTGTGCAGACCACCGAGCAGACTACATAGTAGAATACAGGGCATCCTACAGAGCAGAGTACAGGGAAGAATATACTTAACTTGCCTTATTCAGATTCAGACTCTGAGCAGCAAAACCAATGCCCTGTCATCAAGATTTCTGAGCAATCAGCTGAGTGTGCATAGAACTATGAAACTTTCAATCAGACAGAACAGGGAGAATCATCAAAAAACTCCAAATCAAAGAAGTCTCAGAAGATCAAGCACCTCAAGGAGGTAATTGCCCAACAAGAGGTCTTGGAGCGGGTGATTAAAGAAAGGTATAAGAAGTTATCTGATAACTTCACCAAGACCAATGTTGCGTTTGAGAAATTGGCTAAGGAAAGTGTCAGAGAGAAGAAAAGGAAGAAAAAAATCACTAAAGACTACAACAGCTTGTGGTGGCTTGCCAAACGCCTCAAAAGACAGATCAGGAGGTTGAAACAAAAATTGAAGCAAAAATCTCATCCAGACCTGAAGGTTCTTGCTCAAGTCGCCATCAATATGCAAGGTGAGAAATTGGATACCCACTGATTTTGGTTTAAAATCAAATTTCGGAGGTGAAAACTCTTTTTGTGCGCAATCGGGACTTTCAACGGTGCAAGGCTATTATTCTATTACCCGTTAGCTGTGGAAAGTGACAGCTTTCAACAGCTAACCCGTGAAGAAATTAAACGGTTGCGCTGTTGAAAGCTGGGAAAGTAATTTTTGAAGCCAAAGACACAACAGTTCATTCCAAACAGGTTCTGAAGGGATTCCAGTGTATCAGTGGACTATTAGATCGTATGAAATAAGTTCAACATCAGGGATTCGAGAGATTTTTTTTGGTTACAGATGCAAAACCATTTCCTAAAAAATCGACATGAACGTTGGGAAATACAACAGTCAAAGACATGTGTCCTGCTAGTTTTCAACATATTGCAGATACAAGGAGCTGAAGGACGCAGATGGCGATTTTGGAGACTGAAGACAGTTCGACTACTTAGTTTAGTTGTTAAAGACTTTAATTTCAAGTTGTTTAGATAGAATTGAGTTTTGTTTATTAAATACAGATCCATGTTTTTAGGATCTGTGTAACTGTTTGTAAGAGGCTATAAATTCTTGTTTTTGATGTGAAACAAAGGTTCGATTCTGGATACAGTAATACTCTTTTGTACTCAGACCTTTCATTGTTAATACAGATCACAGGTTCCTTTCCATTTTGGTATCAGTTTTCCATATTTCTTCTTCACTGTTATCTTGTTGTCAAACCTTGAATAGTTGTTATCCTATTGTTTGGTTCATGACATTATAATCAGTTTCTTTAATTGTTTATTAGACCCTGCTTTGCACTGGTTTATGAGCAATCTTTCTTCATCCACTAAAGGCTATTTTACTGTTTAACCAATCTTGGAGAGAACTGTCTATTTGTTTATCATTTTGATGTTTGAATGCCATAAGCTGAATTGAGTTATCCCATTGATCCATATTTACAAAATACAAAAACATTCATTTCTTAAGTTACCAAGCACCTTTGGTCTGCAACCACAAAGGGTTTCTTAGAGTGATAACAAATTGGTGCAGTTGCCGGGGAGAGGAGATCGAAGCTCAGCTTCTCTGGGAGACGACATAGATCTAATTCTTGATGATAGACAAGAAGTAGACACTATCAGGTTGTACATTTTCTATCTGGCAACTCCATTGAAACGAAGTGGCTCCAAAAAGAGCTCACACGAGGGAAAACCCAGAAGGCCCATTGACATCAGTTTCTGATCCAGAAAAGATCATCAGCAAGGGCAAAGCTTTGCAAATACAGGCTTCCGGATCTGCAAGTACAATTGATTCAGGTATTCCTACTGATACTTATCCTCCCATATCTGAAAAGTCTTTGGTTGAATCCCCTGCTGAAATTCAAAATTCTCAGGAAATAAAAATTTCATCTCAAGTTTCTAAGGAAGAAGAACCTTCTTTTTCTTCT
>SNQJ01S0156171.1:0-22336 GCA_010110895.2 Picea sitchensis | reverse complement strand
AAATAAACAAAAAAAATTAAAAATTAAAACAAATTTTATAAAAATAGAAAACTTTAAAAATTAAAATTTAAAATAAAAACACAATTTAATAAAATTTTGAAATTTATAAACAAAAACTATATTACAAACTAAAAAAAACAAAAATTAAATTTAAAACTTTAATTTTTTTTTTTTAAATTTTATATTGAAATTAAAAATAATTTTAAAATTACTGATCGCAGGAAATCATTGGGGATCTCCGAGGGAAAAACCCTAGCCCCTGCATGAGATGACTTCCTCCTCCTGCAGACGATGCCGCTAAACCCTAGACTGTTGTGCATCACCGAGCCATAGTCTGATCTCTGGTTATGAACCCAAGAGGGGGGGAGGGGAACCCCCCTCATATCAAAATGTGACCACGAATGACCGGGAGGGGACGAGAGCCAAGCAACTCACTTTTGAACTGTCACCCCACTTGCGGGATCAACTCCTTGTCAAGGAGCAGGGCTTCAACAAAGAAATGGAAGTGGAACCGAGCACGCCTCATCCAAAGGAATCTCATGGATGAGAAATAGGAAAATGCATTCCCCAATCAGACAAACCACCCAGGTATACTATCAACTCGACCAGGGTGGGAGAACACACCTAGTTTATGAAAGAGCATGCTCTCTTTGGAAAATTTCTAGGTCTATGGCCATCAGAAAGGGACCTCGTGCGATGGATCAAAGACTGGTGGAACTCTAAGGGAGACTGCGAAGTTCAACATAGGTCCAAGGGGTTCTTCATGATCATCCTTTATAGTTTGGAAGACAAGGAAAATATTTTTGACAATGGGCCATATTTCTACAACTCTGCAGGGCTATTCCTTAGGTTATGGACAGATTGCTTCAACCCAGAGAAAGAGGACTTCACCATGGCACCAGTATGGATCAAACTATATTCCGTGCCCCAGGAATTTTGGCTGGAGGAAATCCTCATGGGAATAGGAAATACAGTGAGAAGATATGTAAAATCCTCAGAGGAAAAAAAACAGAGGAAATATATCTCCTATGCCAGCATATGTGTGTACATGGATATATCAAATGCCTTACCATGCTCAGTAACCTTAGAATACCAAGATGAGGACTGAAATCAAACCATGGACTATGAGCACATCCCCTTCCGCTGCAGAAAATGTCATGAGCATGGTCACCTCTTCCGTGACTATCCCTTAAATGCTCAAAACTCAAAAGAAGGGGAGGGAAAGCAAAAGGATGGTTACACCACGATCACAGGAAGGAAAAAACAACCCCCAAGAAAGTAAAATCAAGAAAGCACTCAAAAAATCCCCATCAGAAACTCCTTTGACATCCTAAACCAGCTCCAAGAAGAAGAAGACATGGAAAATACGCACAAGAAGGGTAACTAGGATAAGGATAAGGGAAAAGGCAAGCAACAGCCGGAACTAGCCAAAGGACAAAACCAAGAAACAGATCCAATAGCTTAGCAGAATGAGGACAAGACAGAGGATGGGAGGGACACCCTCATGCAACTATATGAACAATATCTAGCCGACATAGACCTGGAGAAACTGGAGGAGGACTTTAATAAATAGGAGTTGCAAACCATCCCAGTAGAACAACTCAAAAAAGTGCATAAAGTATTCATCAAATCCACCACAAGAGCCACTTCATGACTAGGAATATCCTCAAACCCAGCTTCCGAGCCAAGACACACCTCTCGTGAAAGCAAGCATCGAGGCCACAAATCAGCACATCAACTCATCAAGTAAGTAGGAAACTACATGCTCAATTCGGGACAGATCCATCGCCTCATGGAGGGGTACCTCTATTTTCCACCCAAGTCATCATGATGAAGACCATCACCTTGAATATTAGAGGGATTAATGGAAGGTCCAAACAAAGGACCCTTCGAGACATCATTCGTGAAGAGAATCCAGACATTCTCCTCTTACAGGAAACAAAATGTCTCGAAGAAGCCGCAGAGGAAATCTTCCAGCGATGCTGGAGGAATTGTAACTCCATTCACACAGATTCAAATAGAGCTACAGGGGGCTTAGCTATATTATGGAACTCTGTCATAGTTATCATAGATCAGACTTTCTCCATTGTGGGTACACTCAAAGCCCACTTCAGGGGCCTAGGCTCTAACAAATATGGAATTCTTACAAATGCTTATGGACCACAAAGTGCTCAGGATGAGGAACTGTTCTTGCACAAAATATCTATCGTCATATCACTACTGGGATCAACACACTAGATAATAGGGGATGACTTCAATATCATTCTTACGCTGGAGGAAAATACTGGAGGCACAAAGAGGCTGGATCAGGACAGTGGTAAGTTCAGAACCCTAATAGACCAACTCAACTTAATAGACATAGAAACTAAAAATGGATTCTTCACTTGGTTCAATAGGAGATATGGGCATCAACATGTTGCAAGTAGATTAGATCGTTTCCTCATCTTTGAATCATTATTGTTGGATGATCCAGTCCTAGAAGCCAACATCCTCCCAAAAGCTGGCTCAAATCACTGGCAAGTTTCTCTCTGGTTAGACATAGGTGCTACACCCAAACTTAAGCCCTTCAGATTTGAAAAGTTCTAGCTTACCCACCCAGAATTTCAAGAACTCTCCAAAAGATGGTGGAGGTAGGAAGAAATAGACAATGTCAATTGTATGTATAAATTCCAACAAAGACTAAAAAAATTTAAATGGTAGCTTAAGAGCTGGAATAAAAATGTGTTTTGGAAATATCCTCTAGAAGAATCAGGAGATAGTGCAGCGCCTGGAGGAACTAAAACAAGAATTTATTGTGGGGGGAAGAATGACATACTCGACAAAGGATGAAGCTCAATTACAGGAAGAACTAGAGGAGCGCCATAAGAAAGAGGAGATACTTTGGAGACATACATCCAGAGTACAATGGCTCAAGGAAGGTGAAAAGAACACTAAGTTCTTCCACCGATCCATGGTGCACAAAAGATATATCAACAGAATCACCCAATTGGAAGACAACCAGGGTAATCCCATTCTAGATCATGCAAGTATAGAAGAGGAACTGATAAACTACTACAAATACCTTCTCACTGAACCCATAAGGGATCGAACATCGACCATACACAAGATCACCAGGCACATCCCATCCCTGGTCACAAAAGAACAAAATGAAACATTGATGTGGCCAATCACGCAAGAGGAAGTTGATCAAGTAGTTAAAGAGATACCACCAGGTAAAGCTCTAGGGCCGGATGGCTTCACAACAAACTTCTTTCACTATTGTTGGCCACTGATCGGGGAAGAATTCTAGCAAGTATTCAAGGAATCCAAAACTTCTGGACAGGTTCTTTCATCTTTCAATGGCACTTTCCTTACTTTAATCCCAAAGGACGAACATGTAACTCATTCTAAATAGTTTTGACCCATAGCCCTATGCAACATGATCTACAAAATCATCATGAAGGTAATCGCTCTACGACTCAAACCGGTCTTCTTGGCACAACGGGCATACCCAGGGTTCAACACTTAATACCAACAAAACCCCAACTATCGACCCTTTCGACAACACCTGTGAAGTAGGAGAAGTCTCACCAGAGGTAGAAGCAGGGGGGGAGGTTACAGGACGCAGGTGTCTATAACCAAGCTGGGACATAGATCTATGATAATAACACCTCGCATAATATTATGTTAACGCTTAGGAAGTGAACATGCATTAGTTTATTAACCCTTTAACATCACAGAGCATAATCAAAGACATATCTAGCGCAATAACAACAAGTGATGATATACCCTTAGCATTTATCACTTACCACTATGAGTTAAATCTAGCATTCATTTACCCTTAACATAAGTAAAGTACTTAAGAAACAACAGATCTACCCATTACACATCATAATCAAATCACTAAGCACAACCATAACAGAAATAACACAACACAAAGCAAACCATGAGACACCAGATATACGTGGTTCACCCCAGTGTGGGGCTACGTCCACCAACTGCTTCACCTCTTTATCTCCAAAAGTTTTCTCTTCGCCCTCTTCATCACTCTCTATATCCTGGACTTCAGCCTGATTTTTATGCTTCTTTGTCCCACTGGGCTATCTGACACGTTCAACCCATGTAACTATCAGGCTTCCTATAGTGTCAGTGTTAGATAAATCTGCATCGGTGACAGGTACAAGACATTCTTCTGGCCATTCCTTTGTAACCTATTCCATATCTTCAATTGTCAGCTTGTAGTATGATTGCAATTCTTCCTGGTGCTCATCTCTTCGTGCGGTGATGTAAATGAAGTGGGGATCAGCGCAGAACTTCGCTATGGGTCAGTACTGATGAAGGGTATGTGGTGTCATATGCATACATGATTCAATGGAAACCTTCAACTATTGATAATATCTGTGAAACACGGCATTAGACTTCCATTGCTTCGTCATGTCGTTGGTATACCATAGGGTGGAAAACCTAGCGGCCAGGGGCTCCATAGGTTCAATATCTAGAAAAGTAGCTCCTTTAGGCATCTGCCAAGCCACAAATATGATGAATATGATCAACCAGCTATAGTGGAACTCATATCCCAAGTCCTGGGCTTCATGACAATCCTTTTCTAGCTCGTTGACGAGGTAGTTCACCCAGTTCATCTGCATTCCCTCCACACACTTTCCTGCGAGGTCCACCACGAACCCGGTAACCTGTGTGGGATGGTTCTTCCTCACTAGCTTTCTAGCTAAGAGTTGACAAGAAAGGCACATTGTGCCATCCTATATGGAGGCTACCTTGTAACCTTTCTTCCCCCTTTCTACCTCTCCATATGCTTCTTTGATACGTTGTGCTAACAAACAGTGTAGAAGTGAACATGCATTAGTTTATTAACCCTTTAACATCACAGATCATAATCAAATATAGATATAGGGTAGTAACAACAAGTGATGATATACCCTTATCATTTAGCACTTAGAACTATGAGTTAAATCTAGCATTCATTTACCCTTAACATAAGTAAAGTACTTAAGCAACAACAAATCTACCCATTACACATCATAATCAAACCACTAAGCATATCCATAACAGAAATAACACAACACAAAGCAAACCATGAGACACCAGATATATGTGGTTCACCCTAGTGTGGGGCTACGTCCACAAACCGCTTCACCTCTTTATTATCCACCAAAATCTTACATCCAACCATATATGTGCACTAAGCCACAGATTCGAACTTCGCACAAGACAGGAGATCTGCGCACTAAGCACTAGATCCTCCTTCTTCTTGCTAAGCACTAGATCTATGCACTAAGCACCTTCTACAAAATCACAGTCGAGCACCAAGCCTCGACCACATACATTCCTTCGCACAAAGCACTTATGTTTCACATAGAACTACATGAACTACTTCTACCATACATTCCTCTTTATTTATACTTTTACAAACCCTTACAATAAGGCCTAAACATGGGGAAAACCCATGGTCCGACATCCCATAAACCTGTTACAAAAACCCTAGATAACCCCTTACTGGGTCCACATAGCCTGCAAAATTAGTGATATCTGCGATCTCAACTCTGCATGGGTGCTCCTTCTTCGACTAGCGTGCCGAAGTCCAAAAGTGGGCCAAAAATGACCAAAGTTTCCTCAAAACTTGGTTGAGGGCCAAGAGGTCTTACCCTTCATCGTATCCAAAGAGAAATCAGGCTACGTGGAGGGACAAAAAATCATGGTAAACGTAATCCTGGCACATGAGATCATTCGCTCTCTCAAGTCAACTCGCACCCCAGGTATGCTCATCAAACTTGACCTATGTAAAGATTTTGATCGAATAAGCTGGCAATATAAGCACTCCCTCCTCAAAGCCTTTGTCTTTGACACCACATGGGTAGCCCGAATCATGCATCTCACTTCTTCAACCTTCTTCTCCATTCTTGTTAATAGAGTTCCCTCCCATCCCTTTACCCCCACCAGGGGCATTCGACAGAGGGGCCCCTCTCCCCTTTCCTCTTTGTCATAAATGATGAGAGCCTTGGGCATTACATCAATGCCTCAGTTGATGATGGTTCCCTCAAAGGCCTAGCTCTTCACAATCTACAGTCATCTCCCTTCCATAGTCAATTTGTAGACAATACCCTACTGATGAATACCCCCACAACCCGGGAGGCTAACAAGCTCAAAATCATTCTCACAGACTTTGCAGAAGCTTAGGGAACTGCCCTAAACCTTGACAAGTCACAACTTTACTTCTTCAACAATGTAGTGGAAATCCAAAATCACATCTCTAGACTTCTAGGTATCCCCAAGAGCTCCCTTCCGTCTAATTATATTGGTATTCCCCTCACGGGGGAAACCACTTGCAACATCTCTTGGATTATCCTTCTGCTATCCATCTCTAACCATCTAAGCAATTGGACCTTCTGATCTCTAAACCTTGTTTCTTGACTAGTCCTTCTAAATTTCATGATTCAATCCCTTCCAACCTACCTCTTTACCGCCTTGGCAACACCTTAGTCAGTCATTAGAGCCATCAGAAACCTCCAATGAAATTTTCTTTGGCATGGTCACCATCCGAACAAGAAGTGGGCTCTTGTAGGCTGGGATAAAATCTATTGGCCTAAATTATTGGGTTGTTGATGATTACAACTGCATGAGACATCCTCTAGGACACAGGCTGTGAGAGTTGGCCTGAGAGAGAGCCCATGAGTTGGGTGTGCCCATGAGATGGGTGTGTGCTTCCTCTCCGAGACAAAGATGGAACATTGTACCCCTGTGTGAGGTGGTGAATCCCATGAACTGGGTGTAGAGACCTGTCTGAGACAGATGGAATGTTGTTCCCCTGTGTGAGGTGGTGAATCCCATGAGGTGGGTGTGTGGTTCCTCTCTGAGACAAACATGGAATGTTGTGTACCCCTGTGTGGGGAAGCCCATGAGTTGGGTGTATCATTCTAAGACAAAGATGAACTGATGTATTAGACTCCTCTATGGAGAGAGTTGAGATGATGTGATACTCCAGATGATTCTTCTGTGTAACGCAGTGAGAAAGATATATGCTTAGTTGGACATGCCTATGGCTAAGCACAGGTGAATGTGACCCTAATGGTTGAGAACTAGTGAGTGTGGTTCTCCTGTGAGATGCAGTGAGATAGAGATGTGGACATCCCTGTGGCTGAGCACATATGGATGTGCCCCTAGTGGTTGAGCACTAATGGGTGTATAATATCCCTTGCTATATTGTTCAAGAGTCAAACTTACCTATAACCCTATTTGAGATGTAAAGGGTACAGGTTGGCCCCACCATAAAGTGAAAGATAATTAAAGTAAAATATAATTAATGTAAAAGATAATTAATATGGTAATTATTAATTATATTGTGAGTTATTGAGGTAGGCCTTGTTTTTCCAATAGAAACCATTGTTGATAAGTTCAGTCTAATATAAGTAAAGGTAAATTCCCCATTGAGGAATCATATCACAAGTGTGAGTTTGGAAATTTCAGCAAACACTTGTTCTTGGGAAAAGTGCACACCTTTCTTGGGTGCTAGTCTTCTAGGGTTTGTGAAGCACCCTTTTGTGTGCTAGTTCTTTATGGTGGTGGAGGTATTTCTCTTGAATAATATAGCAAAGGATTGACTTGGTTTTCTTCCCTTGTTGAGAAGGGTTTCCTAGGATACTTCTTATGTACTTGTGCATGGTGTTTCTTCTTGTGATCTTGGTTACTGCAACAAATTGTTTATGGTTTAAGTAAAATGCTAAAAATGGAATGAAATTCATGATTAAGCCTAGCCTATTGAAAAATAAACATGGTTTCAGAGCATAGGTCTTGAAGAACCCATTGCACAAGCATCAAAGAAATCATCCTCTCTTTTTTGCAAATCTATGACCCTCTAGGGTTTATGCAAAATATGTACGACCCTCTCTTGTTTGTCCTTTTCAGCACTTTACACATGGACGTTGGGGATGAAATTTGGATAAGGGTGTACGAACTCCCTCAGCGCACCTCTAGAGACTCACAAAGTGAAATTCCAAGAAATTTGGATTTTTGGCCCTAGGGTTTCTAGGGTTCCGCAATTTTCTACAGAATTTTTTATTTGAGGGTTCTTGCAACTCATTGAAGGAACATTTCAACTCAACATTATTCCCGTGACACTCTCAAATCTTATTGTTGGCATTCATAAGCCCAACAAAATCGAATGTTTCTAGTCTAACCTAGCCATTAGGTTTTCTAAGTCCAGTTGGCGAGAGTTTGTGAAGAAATCTGAAAATATGAAGAACAAAACCTTAGTGGAAGATAGGCTTGATGGATCAAGCAACTTCAACTTCTAGAATTCAAGGATTCAGATCACCCTTGAAGAAGATGATATTTTCAGTGTGATACAAAATACTTTACTAGAAACAACTACCGATGAAGAGAAGGAAATAAGAAGGGAAGAAGATGTCAAGGCAAGGAAAATAATTATCTACTCAGTAAGAGATCATCACCTACCTCGTATTGCCAACTTGAATACATATTATGAAATGTATGAAGCACTGAAAGATATGTTTGAAAGTGACATTAGCTTCAGAGCCCTTAAAGGGTTAGCTTCAAAGTACCAAGATGACAAAAAGTGATACAGTTGCTACGTTATTTGTGAATATATCAGAGATCAAAGATCAACTAGGTGTCGTTGGAGAAATCATGTTTGACAGAGAACTTGTATTATCCACTCTCAACAATCTTCCAAAACACTGGGAACCTTTTATTCAAAGCATCAGTGGAAGAGAAAATTTACCAACTTTTGGTAGTTTGTGGACAGACTGTACTGAAGAAGAACTTAGACTTAGAAATAGAGGAGTGGAAGAATTTCTTGATGACAAACTTGCTCTTGTACTTCATACAAAGAAAGGAAGAATATTCAAAAGAAACTTCAGACAAACATTCAAAGATGAGAAGACTCCATCATCTTCAGGTCATATTCAGAGAAGAGATGTTTCAGAGAATTAGTGCTTCAGATGTGACAAATATGGACACTATGCAAGAAATTGTCCAACCAGGAAGAAAGGAATACAATATGATTCCACCACTGACATTGATCTAGACCCACCTCAAAAGGATGAAGATAAGAGAGATGAGAATTACTTCCTATAAACCAAATACATAATTAAGCATCAATGCAGACCCGATTAAATTGTTTGATCATTAAACTTATAGTTGATTGAATTCTTAATAAGTGAATGTGTGGGAGCCCTCATGACTTGGACCATTACCCCTGGTATGGGAGTCCAAACCTTATTAATTGAGTATTACACTAGTCAATAGAGAACCTATAGACATAAAAGATCTAGAAAACAAGTAAAAGAAGACATCCATCCTTCAGACTTCAGAGGGAGTTACTTGACTCAGAGGGAGTCAAACAAAATGAGAAGAAGGAAGAGATATTATTTTCTCCCTTTCAACAGTTCTTAGGAAAACAGTTATTGATCCAGTTTCTCCAATTGATATTCCCAGGGACTTTGCAATAGGCCATAAAACATCTTCCTAGGCTCAACAAACTCTGTAGGAGGCAGAGGAACATACAAGCCCCTCAAGGCACATCCTGAGAGAGAAAATGATATTTTCGAGCTACCCATCAGCCATGAGCCACTTCATTGATTCTGAGCCTTCTTGTCATGGATAAGGGACAGGTGAACAGGTATGGAAAGATGCCATGACAAAAGAATACCAGTATATATTAAATAATGATGTATGAGATATTGTTCCAAGACCAGAAGGGAAGTTTGTGGTGACTTCCAAGTGGATCTATAAGATCAAGCATGCATCTGATGGAAGTGTCAAGAAATATAAAGCGATATCTATAACCAGAGGATTTCCAAAAACAAAGGGAGTTGTCTATGATAAGAGAATTGATCCAGTAAGCCCGATACACTTCCATCCATACTACCATCCATGAGTTGGAAACTACATCAGATGGATGGATTCTTGATGAGTTTGGGTTTCAACAAGAGTGTTGTTGATACAAACCTATATTATTACATTGTTGGTGACGAGAGATTGATTTTGATGACTCATTCAGGAAGTTGTGTTGTTGGATACAAACAAGCTTTGACTTATGATTTCAAAATGAAGGATTTGGGTATGATGCACTACTTCTTGGGACAACAAGTATGACAGAGGACTGATGAGATTTTTTTTGAGTCAAGGAAAATATACAGTGGGGATATTAAAGAAGTTCAATATGACTAAATGCAAATCCATACATACAATGATGGTGATGGATTTGAAGAAAATGAATGATGATGATTCAGATGAGATTGATACACAATTGATTAGATAATATATGGTTAACACCAGACCTGATATATGTTATGCAAAAAATATGCTTAGTCAATCCATGAGTCAATCGAGACAAATCCATTGGATAGCAGTAAAGCATGTATTGAGATATATACGAGACACAATTAGATATGTCCTAAGATATGCCTCCAGTGTGAACTTAAGTTTGCAGGAATATGCAGATACAGATTGGGCAGAGAGTGCAGTGGACCAGAAGAGCACATACAATTGTTGTCTTACCTTGGAGTTGTCCATGGTTTCCTAGTGCAGCAGGAAACAAAGCTCTATTTTCTTGAGTACCACAAAAGAAGAGTATATAGCATTGAGTGTGCGAAGCAGTGTGGCTTCGCAAGCTTCTGACATGTTTACTTGATCATGAGATGGATTCTATGATTATAACTAGAGTTGTGTGAATCTCTTTGAGAACTCTTTGTTCCATGATAGATCGAAAAATGTTGAGATAAAATATCATTATATCAGAGGCATAGTGCAAAGGAAATCAATACACGTGCAACACCTTCCTATGCATGAGTAGATTGCAAATATATTCACCAAACTGCTTGCCAAAATGAAGTTTGAGTACTTCAGTGAGAGACCTGGCCTAGTGAATATTACCCCCTTAACTAAGAGGGAGTGTTGATGATTACAGCCAAGACGAAGTTAGATTACTTCCGTGGGAGACTTGTCCTAGTGGAGAATTCCTCCTTAGCTAAGAGGAAGTGTTTATGATTACAGTTGTGTGAGACATCCTCCAGGACATCGACTGAGAGAGTCAGCCTAAGAGAGAGCCCATGAGTTGGGTGTTCCCATGAGATGGGTGTGTGGTTCCTCTATGAGACAAATATGGAATGTTGTGCCCTTGTGTGAGGTGGTGAAGCCCATGAGTTGGATGTGTGGTTCCTATCTAAGATAGATGGAACGTTGTTCCCTTGTGTGAGGTGGTGAAGCCCATGAGTTGGGTCTGTGGTTCCTCTCTGAGATGGAGATGGAATATCATGTGCCCCTGTGTGGGGAAGCCCATGAGTTGGGTGTATTGTTCTGAGACAGATATGAAACGATGTATTGGCCTCCTCTGTGCAAAGAGTTGAGATGATGTGATACTCCAGATGATTCTCCTATGTAACACAGTGAAAAAGAGATCTACTGAGTTGGATGTGCATGTGGTTGAGCACTGGTGATCGCGATCCTAGTGACTGAGAACTAGTGAGTGTGGTATTCCTGTGAGACGTAGTGAGATAGAGATGTGGAGATCCCTGTGGTTGAGCATAGATGGATGTGCCCCTAGTGGCTGAACACTAGTGGGTTTATAAGATCCCTTTCTATATTGTTCAAGAGTCAGACTTACCTGTAACCCTATTTGAGATGTAAAGGGTACAGGTCGGCCCCACCATAAAGTGAAAGATAATTAAAGTAAAAGATAATTAATGTAAAAGAAATTTAATATGGTAATTATTAATTATATTGTGATTTATTGAGGTAGGCCCTATTGTGCCAATAGAGACCATTGTTTATAAGTTCAGTCTAATATAAGTAAAGGTAAATTCCCCATTGAGGAATCATATCACAAGTGTGATTTTGGAAATTTCAGCAAACACTTGTTCTTGGGAAAAGTGCACACCTCTCTTGGGCACTAGTCTTCTAGGGTTTGTGAAGCACCCTTTTGTGTGCTAGTTATTTATGGTTGTGGAGGTATTTATCTTGAAGAATATAACAAAGGATTGGTTGGGTTTTCTTCCCTTGTTGAGAAGGGTTTCCCAGGATACTTCTTGTGTACTTGTGCATGGTTTTCTTCTTTTGATCTTGGTTGTTGCAACAAATTGTTTATGGTTTAAGTAAAATGCTAAAAATGGAATGAATTTCATTATTAAGCCTATCCTATTGAAAAATCAACAGTGTGGGTCTTAGGGACCTAGGAAAGATCAATCACATAATGGGGGAAAAACTTTGGCGGCGTTGGCTCCTCATTAGACCAACACTAGTGAGGAGCTCCTCATTAGACCCAATGACCCGATTCAGGGATCCAACATTTGGAACACATCCTGGAGCAATAGACCTCTTATACAAAATCAAGCATTTTGGGAGATACAAAATAGAGAGCAGTCCTTATTCTAGCAAGACTCTTGGCAATAACTACCGTCACTGTACTCAATACAAGAACTCAGCCCCCTTCATCTAAAAATCCATTCAAGGGATACAATACATCTAAAAGATCTCTGGAAGGAAAAATTACCGCAACACTCTTGGCGCATATGGAAGACCCAACCCCCTGAACTAAGCATACGTGAAGAAATCAATACGCATGCCTGGAGGGACTATGCAAATCAACGAAGATATGAATTATTGATGATTTTGACATCCTCAGGTGGGGTCACTCGCAAACAGGTAACTTCTCAGTCAAGGAGGCTTATCATATCCAAAAAAATCTCCACATGCAACCAAAAGAGCATATATGGGGAAAAATATGGAACCCAAAACTCTGGCTAAAAGTCTCCCTGTTTCTCTAGATAATTTTTCAGAATTGCATCCTCACTTGGGATAACATAATGAAATAAGGATTTGTGGGACCTTCAATCTTCCTCCTATGTCAGCAATAGGAAGATACAATGGAGCACATCTTAAATCAATGTTCCCAAAACGAAGTCATTTGGGACATGGCAACGCAAATAATGCGTCGTTCTAATAGGAATAGAGCCATCATTGTAAGCACCATAGGAAATTGGGACTCCATTAACTATCAAAACCCAATCCCAGATCACATCTGGAAATTGCTTCCAAGTTTCATAGTTTGGAAAATATGGAAAGAGAGAAACAAAAGAATTTTTCACTCCACCTCCTCCCCCCCCCNCACTTTACTTGGGAAAAGATCTTCAACTTGGTTCAGGAAACAATCATATATGGGCAATGGACTCAGGATGATTTGAAATTCCATCCCCCCGAAAGTCGCATCCTCTTGGCCTAGCAGCTAAACCTCTATGGGTGTCCCCAACAGGACCTCACTTGTCCAACTAATATTGCCTGCATTCCGAACTCTTGGTCCCCTCCCCCTTCGGGCTTTGTCAAACTAAACTTCGATGGATCCTCGAAGGGTAACCCGGGGCCAGTGAGTTTTGGATTTGTACTCTGAGATAGTGAGGGGATAATTCTACACATCACAACAGGTTATCTTGACTTCAACACAAATAATGTAGCAAAACTTTGGAGCTTCCTTAAGGGGATCAAATTGACAATTATGTTGATGATTGCAGCTATCTGAGACATTCTCCAGGACACAAACCTAAGAGAGATCCCCTGAGAGGGGTGTGTGGTTCCTATTTAAGATAGATATGGAACGTAGAGATGGCCTCCTCCTTACAGAGAGTTGAGAAGAACTCTAGATGATTCTCCTATGTAACACAGTGAGAAAGGAGATCTGCAGAGTTGGATGTGCCTGTGGCTGAGCACAAGGTGAACGTGTGAACCTCACTTGTCCAACTAATATTGCCTGCATTCCGAACTCTTGGTCCCCTCCTTCTGCTTTAATAAACTAAACTTCGATGGATCCTCGAAGGGTAACCCGGGGCCAGTGAGTTTTGGATTTGTACTCTGAGATAGTGAGGGGATAATTCTACACATCACAACAGGTTATCTTGACTTCAACACAAATAATGTAGCAAAACTTTGGAGCTTCCTTAAGGGGATCAAATTGACAATTATGTTGATGATTGCAACATCCTGAGACATTCTCCAGATCAAACCTAAGAGATCCCCCTCGAGAGGGGTTTGTGGTTCCTATTTGAGACATAGTTGGAATGTAGAGATGGCCTCTCCTTACAGAGTTGAGAAGAACTCTAGATGATTCTCCCATGTAACACAAGGAGAAAGGAGATCTGCAGAGTAGGACGTGCCTCGTAATGTGAGCACAAGCAGAATCCAGGAAATCCCAGTGTTGGGTGCATCATCATGAGACATAAATGAAGATGATGTATTAGCCTCCTCGAAAGCGTGAGGAGCTGATGAGAAGCTATAGATCTACTCTCTTGTGTAATGCAAGGGGAAAGAAGATATGTTGAGTGGATGTGCCTATGGACAAGCATAGGTGAACGCGATCCTAGTGTATCGAAAGCACTAGTGAAGAAGTGGTTCTTATGTGTAATGCATTGAGCCAAAGATATGGACATTCCTATGGATATGCCCCTAGTGGCCGAAAGCACTATTGGGTGTAGGAGATCCCTTTCTATATTGTTCAATATTCAAACCTACCAGAACTTAATTGTAATAAAGGGTACAGTCACTCCCACCTTAATGTAATTGATAATTAATGTAAAAGATAATTAATTTGGTTAATATAATTATATTATGAGATAGAGAGGTCAGACCCATAGACAATGGATACTTATGTTGACAGTCAAGTCTAATATAAGTAAAGGTAAATTCCCCATTGAGGAATCATATCTTTTGTATGAGTTTGGAAATTTCAGCAAGTACATCTACTTGAGAAAAGTGCGCACCTCTCTTAGCTGCTAGTCTTCTAGGGTTTGTGAGAACCCTTTTGTGTGATAGGTTTTCTTGGTGATGAATGTATTTCTCTTGAATAATATAGCAAAGGATTGGATGGGTTTTCTTCCCTTGTTGAGAAGTGTTTCTGATGATACTTCTTGTGTACTTGTGCATGGTGTTTCTTCTTGTGATCTTGGTTGCTACAACAAAATGTCTATGGTTTAAGTAAAATGTTAAAATGGAATGAACTTCATGCTTAAGCATAAATTACTAAAAAATCAACATGGTATCAGAGCATAGGTCTTGAATAACCCATTGCACAAGCATCTACGAGTCTCCTCTCTTTTTTGCAGAACCGTATGACCCTCCTAAGGTTTCCAAAAAATCCATACGACCCTCCATTCTGAGGATTTTCAGCCCTTAATACCTGAACGTTGGCTCTAATATTGGCATAGGAGAGTACAAACTCCTCGAACGCACCTCCAGAGACTCTCAGAGTGAAATTCCAAGCATTTTGAAATTTTGGCCCTAGGGTTTCCAGGGTTTCGCTAATTTCTATAGAAATTTCAGAACTAGGGTTTATGCAACTCATTGAAGGAGCTCTTCAGCTCAACAATGTTCTCCTATCTTTCAAAGGCTTATTGTTGGCAGTCATAAGTCCAACAAAACCTAAAATTCCTAGCCTAGCATATCCGTTATGTTTTCTAGCCCAATTGACAAGGGTTTTTGAAGAATCTAAAATTATGATGAACAAAATTATGTTCTTGAGATTAATCCTAAGGATGAAAGAGTAATGTCAGGCATTAGGAATGTTTAAGGAGAATATTTTAAATGAGTGTTTTTCCTACCTTTAGTTATATAAGAAATGATCCTTAAATGAAATTAATAATAGGACAGTACATAGGTTGTATTCCATTGTCTGAGTCACAATTATAATATCAAATGGTGTGAAGGAAAGATACAAAATTGTTAAACAAAGATAGGAATCAATTGCAGATGAGTATCACCTTGTTTGCAGTGGAATAAAAGTAGAGAGCGCACCCTTGAATAGGATATAAGATGCAATAATTCACGCAGCTTGTAGGTCTTGTTTTACTCATAGTAAATACATAGGAAAAATTGCTTACTTAATGAATTGCTAATAAAATATGATTACAGTAATTGTAATACTAAATTGCAATCAATTGCTTATCAAGGAATTACATAAGAAATTTGGAGATATGGAAATATAGAAAAAACACATAACTCAAACTGAATGAAAATTAGAATCTATGTCTGCACTTGTATTAATACTAAAAAAAAAGAGTTTATCTATTACATTTGGTAAGAAGCAGCCTCAAATAGATCTTGGATATATGTACTTATACAAAATCTGTCACAACTCAAAACGGTTGGACTTCTTGCAATATTTAATTAAAATAGCCTATATCCAAAAAAAACAATAATGTGTAAAATCTAATGAGCTTTGCTAGCATTCTCCTCTGTCTCTTCACCTACTGGCATAAACACTTCTTTTCCTTAGTCCTCTAGGCTGAAAACAAATTTCATATAGACCACCTTAATAATTCGACATACTATCTTGGGCATTTTAGTTTTGTTTCCATTTGTCCCTCCAACTATATTTTGTAATGCAATGAATCACAATTGAGATCAAGGGAGAAGGATAATCAGATGGACAACTCTGTATGGATCGTCAAGGAATGGATAACGGGCATAGGAAAAAGTAACCGTCTCTGTAAAAAATGATAATGGGATGAGTGTATCATAATGAAATGGAGGTAAGGGGAGATTATAATGCGAGTGAATGAGATAAGTGGTTGTTGGAAGGTAGAAGGTGGAGAGGGCGAAAGGAAAGGGCATTGTGCATGTTTTCTCACTGGCTCCCAACTATGCTTTCTTTTGTATGTTCAATACATTAGTTGCATGTATCCAATAATTCCACCACAAACCTTGAGGGCTCAATCGTTTCATTTACCTCGAAAGTGAATAATTTCCTTTCTACTTAAGGAAAATTTTCTTGGATCCTTTTCACTTCTTGAGTTTTGGCTTGGAATTGTGAGCTTGGATTCACTATCCATTTATTTATTTTAAGAAGATCAACCTAGCTCATTTCCTGAATGGATGTCAAAGTTTCTTCTTTTCTCTTTCTAGAACTATGTTGGTCCATTTCTATATCAATTTGTCCCAGGGATTTCGAGATATTACTTCCCTCAAAATCAATTAGTTTTTTGTCTAATGATGACAACGCTTATAGGCAAGCCTCTTTTACCTCTCTAGAAAATATTTTACTTTCTTCCATATTTGTTTCCCAAACCTTTAGAGCCATATCACCTCTTAATTGTTCAGAGGGAGAGAGAAGAGGGAAATCATGGACGTTATCTTTCTGCACCAATATGATGGCTTCCTGAAACTTATCTTGGGCTGATCGGGCCTCTCTTTCCTTGACATAAATGTCCTTCAGAGAAAGGTCCACTTCCTGGTAGCACTTTTGGATGGCATCTACCTTTAGAAAAATTTCTTGTTGGGGATCTTCCAGCTTCTCATTTATTTCCAATGCTTGAGTTTGGAAGGTTGAAATGTCTATCGAGGTACCTTCGATCAGGTCCAATCTATCTTGCAATTGTCTTATCAATTCATCACGCTAAATGACCAAAACTTGGTTGATTTGTGAACTCTGATGGAGCTCATCAAGGTTGGTCTAAAGTTGTTGAATTCATTGTTGATCATGGGCCCTGATTTGCTCGAAGTCTTGACTCATCATGTTCCTGATATTCTTCTCAGCGGTATATATTTGATTTTGCAAGTGCTCTACCAATAGGCACTTTTGTTGCAGTTGTTCAGTCAAATTGTCCACAAACCATTGGTTGGAAGTGGAAAAAGCACCTAACGAACCTGCAACTTCTTTTGTGAATTCTGGATCATCTTGATCATTCCCGACATACACCATTCTCTACCTTTTATTTATCACTCCATCTTTTTGGTGTGATTCCCTTTTCGCGATGGCCTTCCATTTATTACTAAAGAGGAAATCCGAAGGAGGCATATCTTTGGGGGAGATGGGGGTAAGATCACTTTCAAAAACAATTTTGGAATTAGGATTTCCAAAGATGGATTGCGAAGGGGTAAGCGATGCAATGGGAGTAGAAATATTTGTGGACTGTTGTTGCTCTATTGTATTTGAGGTACCAGCCGGGGTAGTTGGTGACGAAGGAGGCGCATCTTGTCCCTGCTTTAGGAAATATTTGAGTTGAGATATTTCCTGGGGGCTTAGCTGGCCTGACAATGATGCTTCTAATTCCTGTGCTAACCCCTCCAAGCTCTTTGGGGTTTCCTCAACTTTATGTTTACTGGAGTGACTGGATTCAGAACCTATAGGCATAGTTTCCTGAGAAGAGGGCGTGGTTGTTTTCTCTCCTTGTAGTACCTTCGGTAGACTATTTTGTATGTGTTTTTGAAAGATGATAAAACCAGTTTGTTGATCTTGGGGCAGGGTTTGGAATCTGCCTTGAACTTCCTCATAAGATCTAAACCCCTGAATATTTCATCATACGGGGAGTTCTCGTGCATATATCGCCTCATATTGAACTAGGCCAGGTGGTTTTACACTATCTTACGTGGACCATGTCTTTTGAACTCGATGTCAACCAATTTGACATCCTCCAGAGCTGCAGCCTCCACTTTGGAGTGATCGAAATCCAATAATGAAAACATGCCAACCTTAATAGGGAAAGTTGGTCATACCATTTTTTGTGCTGCCTTCAGCTCCTTGTGGATGCCTCCTGTCACTGTCTGGTAGGCCACTTCTCCGCATACCAGTCGGTTCGGTAAAAATTGTGGGAGATAATGGGGAGGAACCAAGCACCCAAAAACCCTGATGTAGGAGAATTTCTCCTCAATAAACCAATCTGCTAGCTTACCTAGGTTTCCCATAATCTTGTCTGAAATCCAAGGAGGTGGGTGACCATACAGGGATATATGAATAGGAACCACAACATTGTGATAGATTTCATAAAAGAAATCCTTGGATTTCTCTTCCCATGGCTTGGAATGGTAGAAATGAATGGGATCGACACTGGCAGGGGTCCAACTCCAATTCATCAATGGAAAAGGTGTCATGAAACAGATGGCCTCCATGATATAGGATGACATGTAAAAGAAGGTGGGATTTCCTTTTGATTTCATTTTTTTATATTCGACAATCCCCTTAGCCAAGTTATCAGACAACATTTTGGCCCAATTGAAAGTGAAACCCTCTACCACCTCGTGCATAATGGATACCCATTCGACTGAGAAATTTGTAGGGCTCTTCTTCCCGAACAATCGACATAGCATCATGGCTACAGACACCATATGTGCATCCAAAGACGATGTGGCATATATACCATGAGTGTCGGTTCTGAATCTCTCCGGGTGCCCCCACCAAGACTTGATTATATCGTGACAATTTCTGGCATATTGGACGCATTCCTTTTGCTCGAACTCCATAATAAATGTAGCATTGTATGTATATCTAGGATTAGGGGAGAGTTTATACATTACTTTCATATGTTCCGGTCGAAAAGAGCTGACGACAACCTTCTGATGGTTGATGATGCTCCTAATTTGGACGTCAACGTGCTCCAAGGCCCAACTTATCATGTTGTTATAAGGCATGAACCTCGGTTGTGTCACTATCTTGTGCAGCTCAGACTGTGCTATGTGTCTGAGTTTAGTTGTATAAGTGTCGTTCTCTATTTTGGTGGAGTCCTCCGGGCAGTTGATGATTTCACATTCCAGAATCTCGAAAACCTATGTCCAATTTTTTACGATGTCTGTGGCTCGTGGTGTGGTGTCCAACAGAACATCCACATTTGGGTATGAATCCTTGCCCGTCATCTTAGTATTTTTCACCATTTTCAACTCCTGCACAATCGCTTTCTCCTGGAATTTTTTCACTTGAAGTCCACGAATCTCTGCCATGTGTCCTTCTGAATCTGACAACTGCGATTCACTTCATCCATTCAGGCTTTGGGAGTTTCAATTCCTCCACACTCACTTTCTCCTGGAGTTCTTTTACCTTAAGTCGATGATCTTTCGATGCGTGTCTCTCACAGATCGAGGGGTGTAACTCACTTCGTCTCTTCGGGCTTCAGGAGTTTCAATTACTCCACACTCACTTTCTCCTGGAGTGATTTTACCCGAAGTCGACGCGTGTCTCTCACAAATCGATGGTTGTGACTCACTTCAGCTCTTCGGGCTTCAGGATTTTCAACTCTTGTACACTCGCTTTCTCCTGGAGTGTTTTCACTTGAAGTTGTAGATCTTATGCCACCTATCCCTCTGGATGATGGACGATCCCTAGCCTCTTCGGGACTTCAGTGAATCCTCTCTCCTGTGTGCACACAAAGACTTAAATCTCATGCACTTTGCCCAGATCCAACGATCTAGAATGATCCTACTCCCTCCTATACAGATATTGATAGATAACTTATGAAACCTGTATAGCTTCACTCCCTTTGAATATTTCTCCCCACTATCTCCCTTGATATTTATTTCTTGAACCCTTTGATTCCTCATAGGGATACTTCGACACTTAGCCTAACTTTGAACCTGTGCACTCCTTGCAACAGATTCTTATGCAAGACTTAGCTTATTGTGGGAGACTGTGCACACCTTGCAACAATCCCTTTGCACTCCTTGCAAATGGAAGTTTAATGCTATCTCTTCTGAGCTTCTGAGTCGAAACAGATTCTATCAACGCACTCCTTGCGGACTGTATGCAGACCTTGCATGAACTCAACAAAAAGAAGCAATTGAAACTTATCCAAATACTTCAAATTTTCATATACTCAATAACATAACTCATTCATTCATGGAAACAGAAACTAACAGGGAAACTGTAAACAGTAGCAACACCCTGCGTTGGGTCAATATCCCTCTATTATATTCACTCAAATGTAAATGGATACAACTCTGATAGAGAAAACTTACATTCAGTAACAACTATCTCCTACTAATATGCAACAACCTTTTTCAAGCATACAATTCATCTACTTATACAAGAGGTCCTCTAGGGTTCCCTCCAACTACCTATCTGATCAAAATAAAATATTACAGCTACTTTGTCCTATTACAATAAATGTTAGTAACAAACAATTTAAGAAGAATGTTCAAATCTACGCCAAGATCAAAATAACTCAAGGATGATCTAATCTCTCCTGGTTTGACATGATCGTTCAACCTCTGACCATTAACTTCTCTGATTCATCATTTACTCAAAAGTTCTCTGAGATACGCCATCTTTCAAAATTCAAAATTTTACTCAAAAGGCGCGCTAGGAGTTGTGCTATAATCCCATGTGGCTTTGTTGATGATGCTCCTACATCACACATCATGGCCTCACACATGACCATCTCTAATGACATCCATTGCTACAATAAGATTAATTTCTCCTGTCTTAACTTGGTTATGATATCATAACCAACATAACACAATATGCAATTAAATTTATCATAAATGCATTCAAGCATAACTTGGCATGTGAGTACTCAAGGCGTTTATTTTTTATTTTTTATTTTTTTTATCAATTTCAAATATTGAAAATTTGATTGAGGGAATTCTTACCTCAATTCCCTTCAACATTTATGAATCCTAACAACCCCAAATGCATATCTATATGGTTGTTATGAATTTACTTAATACTACTTGACCAACTAATATTGTTGTGGCAACTTGCAGGCTCCCTTTTATTGACTTCTTTATCAATATCTTACCATCCTCATTTTTTTCTTCATACAAATAGTTTTTTCATATGCAACAACATCATCCATCCCTCTAGTCAAGTTATAACAATTTCCTTGGATACACAATCCATTATTAGGCATATCCAAATATCACAATATCATTATTGCATGGACATATATAACCACATATTACTCTTAGTCTACAATTATGCTATATCAATTTCCTGTGAATCCCTATTCATCTGCCCAAGACTAAATTGCTTCCAATGGAATGCTATATTTTCCAGTGTTACTTAGAAATGAAATTAAACCTTCATTATTCCATCCTTCTTTTCACATATACCAGGTTTTCACTGCGCAATCTGATAACATAAATTGCTTTCTTTCTTTGGGTACTTTTATATACAAGTATATAAGCCACATATAACAATTCCTTCTTCTTTTCACCTATACTAGGATTTCACTACACACTCTAATAATAAACATGAATTTCTTGCTTTGGGTACTTTTAGATACAAGTAGCTAAGCCACAACTAACAATTCCTTCTTCTTGTATTCCTATACTTGCACATGACTCATCCATTCCATGAGTCACACCTCACCTCATGAGACCCTATCATTTCTCTTGCAACAATCTTTTCCACCTTCACCGCATCTCTACCTTCAAGACTATGGAGTCCTTAACTCCTTGTGCATGCAAATGACATTCTTCACCTACTAGATTCATGTTCATGTGAGAATATCTATTGATTCTCCTTTGCAACCCATTTAAAACACATAGCATCTAAATACTAATCTTTATCTCCTCTCCCTGATTCCTTTGCCAACCTTTCATTACCTGCACTATATCCCTGCACTTCCCT
>SNQJ01S0156170.1:78433-94422 GCA_010110895.2 Picea sitchensis | reverse complement strand
AATGTTTGAACCTTACATTATAAGGAACACCACGAGCGAGTTGGCTAGCCCGACCCTGCCAAGTCACTAGCCTGGACAAGAGGTCACAGGTTTGAATCTTGTAGACCATAAAATTTTACCACAAAATACAACCAATGGAGGGGTGCCACATGGCAATCTAGAACTGGCTCACGTGGCATGAAATTATTCAACCAAATAACCTACGACTTGTCGAGAGATCATTTGTCCACATTTTCTACATGTTTTCTCTATCACATGCCACTGTACCTACCATGCTTTCCATGTGTCGTACGGACGTTCCATGTGTCACCCTTGCAGTGGTGACATGTGTCATTCCCTAATTTTTCCACCTATACTTTCCCACATTAGCACCAATGTACCCTACCATGTTAGCTATACGACTGTATGATATGTACAGTTAGCTGCCACGTGGCACTATATGGATTATACGAACTATAGAGTCATCAAATTTTACCTGTTTGGTGAAATGAACAGACCACAATATCTTGTTCAACGTCCGTTTGAGCCCATTCAAGTTGTGTTGGGTTCGTATCAATGAGGCCTACTCACACGTCCGTCTTGAAGCCATTCTGAGCACTTTTATTTTTAGGTCTTCCTAGACCCATTTTGGTCCCTAGATCCAATTTTGGATCAGTATAAAACATATCAAGTGCCAAGTACATAAGATAAGGAGGGCATGCCAAGATATTTGATAGTACATAATTGAAACATGATAACAAGTACTTGCATTAATCCTTAATTTATTGAAGTCTATGTGTTGATCCCAACAATTATATAGAATCCCATTATCCAATCATCAATAAATAAGGGGAAACCACACCAAAGGTTAATTTTACACCCAACCAATTAAACTACCATTGTAGGTATTGGAACTTGAGAAGTTCTCAAGATGGGCAAGGAAGTTTATGGTACAAATAAATTTCTTGTAAGTAATTCATAGTTTTTGAAAGGAATATCATATATTGAGTCCCAGCTGATCAACCTCACTGTGGTGGAGAGTATCATAGTCTACAACACTCTCCAAACCCCTCAAGGTATGATGTGTAGGGATCTTACTACAAATGTCACCCTAGTGATTTCAACCACACTTGGTAGTGGTTCCCCTCTGCAAGGATCTTACTACCATCCTTCAACCTAGTGCATGTAGTCATGCTCAATAGTGGAATTCCAAGGCCCCAAAAATAAAAATACAAGTAGCCATGTAAAAACCAAGTCTTATTACTCCATCAATGGACAATACACTCCCATTTTCTTAGTCCACTCATGCTAGGTTAGAGAAACCAATAATCTACTCTACAAAGTATAGAATTCAAATCATAAGTTCTTGTACAAAAACAATAATTATCAAAACATTTCCTCATGACCCAATCAACCCCGTTGCAAGGTAGGCGAGTTATTTTATAATCCTTCCCCATTGGAACATCATCCCAAGATTTGGATCTTAGCATTTCCCATTCTTATTCAAGGGAGAAATTAGGCTTGGGATTGAAATTTCAAGTTTCAAGAATAAGGTAAAAGTAAGTTACAACTCTTTCCCTTTTTCCTTTTTACTCTAGTTAATTTTAGAGGTCATTTTCTCAAGTTTTCCTCCTTCCCCAATGATTCCTAATTTATATGATATGGTGGTAATCCTCATTGATTCATGAGCCCTTACCTTGATTGTGTTTCCCCATATTTCCATCAATATCTCAACCTATAATAGATTATTCCTTCCAATAATACCAATGTACATGCAACATTATAATCATAAATCAATAGCATCATAACAAGAAGGTATATTAATAGGCATGTTATTCAACAAGTCTATACTATCAAACACATCGTTACAAGGAATAATCATGCTAAATATTCATCAAATATCATGGATGCTACATAGACATTATCATGTACATTAGTGCTAAGTAAATTGTCAACAAGGAAATATCAATGATCATCACAATCCAAGAAATCACATAGATGTCTAGGTATATCATAATCAATAATCAATAAAAGGAAACAATAGGGGGATGATCAGTCCATAACACCATCTCCTAGTAGTCAAAATTTAAATCATCAAACCAAACATCAAGATGTTACAATAACTAATCCAGATTTTATGAGCATAACGAAATGAATAAAGATTATTAAAAGATGCTTAACACAGAATAACAAAGATACAATAAAACTGGTTTTCTATTCAATAAGGAAATAAGTTGAAACTGTAAAATGCAACGGAAAACAAGCTTGCTGGAATGGTGGCGGCTTATCTCTGAGAAGAGATGTGACGACTGCACTCATTCACAAGAATATGATTGAAATGAGACTCTGAAGGCATTTTTACAATAAACAGGAATGTCCAAAACCCTAGACATCCAAAAAACCTAACCCTAGGAGATGAAGCGCAAAAAGTCATGTGGACCTCGTTTGGGTAAGTTAGTACATTAACTTCCTGGGGTCGTAGCTTTTGCATACGATCTCTGTTTTAGGCGCATGATATCCAATTGGAAAGGTATTGTCAAGGAGATTCATTTTGGGGGCTCAATGAGAGCCTTTGGATATCATTGAGAATCTCTATCCTGAAAAACCTTCATTTAGGCCCTCAAAATGGCCCTGGAAGTTAAAAACTGCTAAAAATAGTAAATTGCCAAAATTGTCAGAAAACTGTTTTGAGCGAGTTGGAAAAGGTGGGTGGCCACCGATATCCACCTGGATAAATAATCCCTCAGGAAGAAATGGTATCCATTGTGTTGATTTCCCCTATCAGATGAGGAAATTTCTGCTGAATTTGGCCCTTGGTGAGCCACTTGCCTTGGTGCAGGAGCTGCCCTGATTTGACGACTCGATAAAGATGGATCTTTTGTTGTCGAGTGCCCTTGATATGTCTTCCCACAATCTAATCATAGGATGCCTGTTGCATACAACATGTTTGATCTCTGTTGGTGTCAATTTCTCTGCTATCTCCGAGGTGTCCAATAATGGTGGGAAATATGGTTGAAGGAGAGCCACGTTGAAGACTGGGTGCATGCCAAGTAAAGGGGGAATGTTGAGCTCAAAAGAATTGTCACCCATAGCCTTGGTGATGGTGTACGACCCATAACAGAGTGGGTGAAGCTTTTGATGGGGCCCTATAAGGCGTTCTTTATACAAGTGAAACCAAACTTTGTCTCCCACCTGAAACTTATGTGACACCCGATGTTGATCATGTTGATTCTTGTACTTGGAATTAGACTTCTGTAGAATATCCTGAACCTATTGGGGGATGTCCTGGATTCTATCAATGAACTAGGTGGATTTTTCATCTTCTGGTGGAGCAGGGGATGAGTCGACCGAGGTGGTCACCATAGGTAGTGCAACATCCATGGAGCCTAATGGTTAGAATCCCAACCCCACTTGAAAGGGGATGTGGCTGGTTGAGCTATGCAGGGCTCAGTTGTAGCTATGTTGGACATAGGGAAGACTCTCATCCCATGTGCCGGGGTGTTTTGAATTGTACATGTGCAGGATATGTACGATCATCCAATTGATGACCTTAGTTTGGACATCTGTCTAGGGGTGGAAGGCAGTGGATTTGGTGAGCTTGGTATCCAACAATGACCAGCAGCTCAACCAGAATGTGCTGAGGAATCGACTGTCACGGTCTAAGATAATGGTTTGTGGGATCCCAAAATGTACCCATAATCGTTCAAAGAAGATATTGGCAGTGGCTTATGCTGTGATGTTATTCTTGCAGGAGGCTAGAATCAACATCTTGGAAAAGTGATCAACAACCACAAAAACATAGTCATTTCCCCTCTTGGTGGATGGGAGGCCCAACATTTAGTCCATTGAGATGGATTCCCACAACCTATCAGGAGTAGGAAGAGGGGTGTACAAGACCTGTTTATTAGTGGTCTATTTGGCAATAGTGCAGGTGGTGCATGACCTGATATACTTGCCAACATCCTGTCGAAGTTTCGACCAGTAGAAATGTTTTATCAACACTACCACTATCTTTTCAATGCTAAAGTGTCCTGCCACCCGACTGTAGTGAGATTCCCAAATAAGCTTTGCGTGCTCACTTGATGGAACAAAAAGATGAACCAGATGACACAACAACCCATATTGAAGATGGAAATTAGCGACCACTGAGTTAGCACCCAACATTTAGTAGGTGGTGGAGAATTTAGGGTCTGTCTCATAGAGGTAGGGTCATCTGGAGGTCTCATGGCTGCAAGAGTCTAGCACCGTGGTGAGTGCCACAACTGGAGGTCAGCTGAGGAAATCAACAACTCGGTTGGTACTTTCTATTTTATACTTGATGTTGAGGTGGAAGTACTATAAGTATGTGGATCACTTCTGATGGCGATCATTCTGCAATTTTCCTTGGGCCTGCATGAACTATAGTGGCTTGTGATAAGTGTGGATGACTGTATCCTTCCCAAGAATTTAATGTATCCACTAGCGACTGGCTTGCACAATGGAGTACATTTCTTTGTCGTAAGTAGGGTACTTACAAACAACATCTGGTAGTGTCTCACTATGATATTCCACAGGGTGGCCATGTTGAGTGAGAATGACGCCCACAACATAGTCTGAAGCATCTGTATCGATCTCAAAGGGGTGTTTCAGGTACAATAATGAAATTACTGGGGATGAGTACAAATGCTTCTTCAAGTCATCAAAGGCTTGTTGTTGGGATAGGCCCCACACAAATTTTTCCTTATCTCCACCCCTGGTTACTTGGTTGAGGTCCTAGGCGATATGAGAGAAACCAACATGAACCTGCAATAGAAATTGACGGGGCCCAAGAATCTCTGAAGTTCAGTGAGTGTGGCTAGGGCTGGCCAATCACGAATGACTTGGATCTTGGCTGGATCCACATGCACACCATGCCGATCAATGATGTAGCCTAAGTAATAGACCTTGTCCATGCCGAAGGAGGATTTTTCCAAGTTTGCATATAGTTTGTGTTGTCATAGGGTGTGCAAAACCTGCTGAATATGCTACAAGTGTTCCACCCAAGTCTTGCTATAAATGATGATGTCATCCATATACACCACTACAAAAGTATTGGTGAAAGTTCGTAGGATATCGTCCATCATCCGCATAAAAGTTGGTGGAGCATTTGTCAAACCAAAGGGCATGATCAACCATTCAAAAAGACCTTCTTTTGACTTGAAGGCGGTCTTCCATACATCTGTTTGTTCTATTGGGACCTGGTGGTACCCATACTTCAGATCAATCTTATTGAATTATTTTTCCCCCATGAGCTAATCAAGGAGGTCTTTGATTCAGGGAATTGGGTACCGGTTTCAGACTGTGATTTTATTCAAGGCCTGGTAATAAATGCAGATCTGCCACGTCTTGTCTTTCTTATGCACCAACATGATTGGGATCCCACAAGGGGATGAGATGGGATGTATATGCCCCTTGTGGAGAATTTCTTGGATCTACCTCTTGATCTCCTCATTTTCTAACAGAGAGCGGTGGTAGACTGGCCCATTGGGTAGCGGTGTGCCTGAGGTCAAATTGATGGGATGCTTGACCTGGCAGTGCAGAGGTACCCCGGTAGGAGAGGAGAATATATCTGATTATTATTCCATGACTTTATCCACTTGATTCTGTTGTGTGGAGAGATTAGTTGCAGAGGCCTTGGATGTGGCTAAGATCTTTCGCTCACTCTAAGAGCGAATCAAAAAGAAAAAAAAAATCCCGTTCTGAGAGACGACCTTCCTGCATTGCTTGGCAGAGATCAAGGAAATAACACTAAGAGGGATTTCCTCGGGTATCCTGTACAATTTCATGTTCAAATTAATAATAACACTACGAGGCCTAGACTCATATACAATAGGATGTTTCCATAAATAAGGTTGGCCCAAAATAACATTACAAACTTTGAGAGGAGCAACATCACACAATACCTCATCTTTGAAGGGCTTGATGCCATACAATAGTAGGCATTGTTGGCTGACACGTATATCGCCTCCTTGGTGGAGCCATCTAATGGTGTAGGCTTGTGGGTGTGGTGTTGTTGGCAGGGCCAACCGCTTGATGACCTCTGCTGAGATGAGGTTATTTTGGCTACCGCTATCAACGATGAAGTGAAACAGGGTGCCTTTTACCCACATCTATGAATGGAATAGGCACTCACCTTCTTCTGGCTCGTCTGGTTTACCAGGATGGAGCTTGGTGGTAGAAACAGTGGCACTAGGTTCCGCGTCAATGATTCATCTTCCCCTTTTTGGTTCTGGCTTAGATTCAAAACCCACATCTGATTCATAGGCTTTTACTTCAGCCACCATCTACTTCTTTGAGTGGGAGTCAGCAATGTTATGCCAAGGTATCTTATGGAAGTCACACCACTTCCAGATATCTTTCTTTGTCTTTTCGGTGTCCTTCTTTGCTTGCAGCTTGGATTGGTTGTCCTAATATTGTCCATATTTTCTCTGTCCTTTGTTCTATGGGTTGGGGCAGCCCCTTCCTGGATTTTACTGTGAGGGGTTCCCAGGCCCAAATTGTCGCGTCTTTTGTTTGAGCTTCTGCTCAATTTTAATGGCATATCGGTAGGTCGTGCCAAAGGACAAGATGTCCAGAAATTCCATTTCAGTTTGGATGTATCTATGAAGAGAACCACGATACTTGAGCACTAGATGTTGCTCTAAATATTTGATACTCAGCTTGGTGCACAAGGTATGGAATATATTTGTGAACTTTGGCACTGCTTGGTCTCTTTCTTTCCACAGTGTGGTCCATTTGGTATACAAGTTGCCATAACTTCCAATAGGGTAATATTGTTCCTTAATAGCATCCCTGAAGGATTCCTAGGTGTCCATGAATGTAAATAATGAGGTTTCCTCTATTTCCTTTTGCTCACAGAAATTTTCCCACCAATCTTTGACATGGGGAACGACTTTGAGGAGTGCAAAAGTAATATTTTCTCTATTCGAAAAGTTATGGACAAAAAAATACCCGTCTAGTAGATTCAACCACTTGTCTAAAAAATCTACATCTATCTGACCTTCAAATATAGGAATATCAAAGTTTATTTGTAACTTTAAGGGGGCGACACCTCCGCTTGAGGAAGATGCGTCGCCTGTTGGTAGTCGTCGAAGGATTTGTGCGAAACTATCCATCATCTCGTTCCTCTGTTTCATGAGGGCTTCCTCGAGAAACATTTTGAAAGGATCTCATGTCCCTTCATATTTCTTCTCTCCTACCATGAGAGGTCTCTTGGGCATGATAGAGATTTTTTCCTCAAGAGAAACAAGATCGAGACCCAATTCTTTGTACCTTGACCTCGTTGGGGACATGCATTAAGACAACAATGATCAAACCTCTCTAATACCATTGATCCATATTTTATGAGAAGAATGAAATGAATAAATATTATTAAAAGATGCTTAACACAAAATAACAGAGATACAATACAACTAGTTTTCTATTCAATAAGGAAATAAGCTGAAAATGTAAAATGCAGTGAAAAACAAGCTTGCTGGAATGGTGGCGACTTATCTTTGAGAAGAGATGTGACGGATGTGATCATTCGCAAGAAGATGATTACAATGAGGCTTTGAAGGAAATTTTACAATAAACAAGAATTCCAAAAACCCTAGACATCCAAAAAACCTAACCCTAGGAGATGAAGCACCAAAAGTCATGTGGGACCCGTTTGGGTAAGTTAGTACAACTTCTCGGGGTCACAACTTTTGCATACGATCTTCGTTTTAAGCACACAATAGACCATTGGAAAGGTATCGTCAAGAATATTCATATTGGGGGCTCAATCAAAGCCTTTGGTTGTCATTGAGAATCTCGATCCCGAAAAACCTTCATTTAGGCCCTCAAAATGGCCCCGGAAGTTAAAAACTGCTAAAAGTAGTAAATTGCCAAAATTACCAGAAAATTGTTTTGAGCGAGTTGGTAAAGGAGGGTGGCCACCGATATCCACTTGGATCAGTAAAACCAAGAAATATTGTGACCTTTGACTCATCATCATGCATTTCTAGACTTACCACTCGAGATTATTCTCTTTTGGGATTTCAAGAACCTTTCTATATTCTTCCAATTTATTTGAAAATGGAAGATCATAACAATAGTCATACTTGTTTAACTTAAGAAATTATTCTTCCTCATAGTTGGATGCATCCAACTCCGATTTCTCTTTTTCATCAAATTCAAATATCTTTTATGCTTTCTTTCTCCAATATTATTACATGATTAATTCTTATTCCCTTTTTTTTTGGCAAGCACAAGGGTTTCTAAACTTTTGCATGATTCCAATAGATGTTGATAAGAAGTATGGTTACGATTACACATTTTTGGAGAAGCATCGAAATCCACAAAGGAATCTGTAAGGATTTCCTTACTGTCACTATCTATGTTTGAAACATCCTCTGATGATGAATACTATGAATCTTTATAAGGTTTCATCACATCAGTGCTAGAAATCATGCACAATGAATCTCATTGTTTCCACGTTGTTATAAGGGGATCCTTTCCATCTCAAAATTATCCTTCAAGTTCCCTTGACATCTGATCAATTTTCTCAAATGTTGATATTTTAGGTCCATAATTACTCCATTCATCTAGTAAAATCATTTGAAATATATCATAAGTGAAAATGCAACCCATCAAAAAACCATCATACCAATCCTTGGTATCCCCCTCCAATATATGCACAAGTAAATTCATAACTAAATCTTCACGCTCAATGTAGGTAATATTAATGAACTTATAAAATGCATACATATGGTCTTTTTCATATGTAAATTTTTTTCTTTGATATTTTGAAGGTTCCTTAACCATTATTTTCCCACTANGATTACACATTTTTGGAGAAGCATCGAAATCCACAAAGGAATCTGTAAGGATTTCCTTACTGTCACTATCTATGTTTGAAACATCCTCTGATGATGAATACTATGAATCTTTATAAGGTTTCATCACATCAGTGCTAGAAATCATGCACAATGAATCTCATTGTTTCCACGTTGTTATAAGGGGATCCTTTCCATCTCAAAATTATCCTTCAAGTTCCCTTGACATCTGATCAATTTTCTCAAATGTTGATATTTTAGGTCCATAATTACTCCATTCATCTAGTAAAATCATTTGAAATATATCATAAGTGAAAATGCAACCCATCAAAAAACCATCATACCAATCCTTGGTATCCCCCTCCAATATATGCACAAGTAAATTCATAACTAAATCTTCACGCTCAATGTAGGTAATATTAATGAACTTATAAAATGCATACATATGGTCTTTTTCATATGTAAATTTTTTTCTTTGATATTTTGAAGGTTCCTTAACCATTATTTTCCCACTAGGAACGAATTTGGATACACATGGACATATGTAAAATAAAATGGATCATAGATTTCAATGAGAAGGTATAGGAATTTCACCATGATTCTGGGTAGTTTGATCATGAAATGGAGTCATGCACATTATGAAACTAATAGTTCTTCATGACCAACCAAAATTGCATCTTGAGTGGAGTTTCCATGTGAGACTTTCCAATGCCAACAAAACCACTATTTGTTCTCACCAAGATACAATATGAAAGAAAATAAGAATTAGAGAAATATGACTTTGTTTCCCATTGGAGTCATTATATGAATAATGAGGTATTTGAAAAAATCATGTCATCAATGTTTTGTAGCATAAACAATTGATTATCTGTGAGCTAGAATTTGTCCTTGACAATGAGTCCAATAGTTATCTCCCAAAACTAAATTGCAAAATACCAATTCCCAAATACAAATGTATGCAACCTTTGTGATTTTTAGGAATGCTATCCATTTTCACCACAATAACTACTCCTCTCAATTCTACCTGGTTATTTTCTAGTTAAAGGGGGTCTTCCCTAATATAACTTTAATTAGGCAAGGATCCTCAAATATTAAATTGGTGCCATGGAAGTTCAAGAACAAATTTAAAAGTAATGATTGAATCTCAATCTTGAACAATGCCTATTGCCTAGTCTATGAAGATAATGAAGATGGATAGACATTTGAGAAAGTGATGTATAATTCTAATGGGGTATGCCATTCTGAATAAATCCCAATGAATCAAATGCATTGAACATTCTATTATTGAGGATTAGATAAAAATTGACATAAGGGTTAACACCTCTATTTACAAACTTGTTGTTGTAATTAAATCAAGTAAGGAGCATGTTGAAAAATACATCAACAATGAGTGACAGATCTACTATATTTGAATCAATGGAATAAATCATTCTAAATCTCATTCAATGGACATTAAGGGGATCCAATCACAACTTTACCATATCAATGTATTCATAAAAAACAATAAGATACATCAAAGATTGGATATGGAAAAAAAATTTAACTTGACTATAAAGAGAGGTTGCAACATTCATAGCATGATTTAATACAAATAAAAAGAAAGAGGAAAATGAAGACATGGCTTATCATCTAATTAAATTTCAAGTATTTATAGTACATGGGGGAAGAAACTATAGGGATCCAACCCTTTGTAATATTTCATCTCTTTCTTAAATAGGTATCAAATGCATTGATCATCTTTGACCACGTCAAAAAAAGATCAATGTTGCTACAATTAAAATTATTATTTTATCCTCAAACATAACAAAAATGTTGATCCAAGAGATACTATAATATATTCAATGCAAATATTTTACTCTCTATCTTTATTTCTTTAAGAAGAAGAACCCTTTCTTCCTTAAAACAAATTCCTTCTTTTATTCTCAACCATACTTCCAATTCTCTTTTATGCTTATGTCCATGAACTATGGGATTTTTCAACAATCATGTTGACAATTTGGTTGTCATTGATGTCAACCTTGATAGATATTTGAAGTATCATTGATTGATTGGTTTGAGAATCATTGTCAAATTATGTTGGAAATAATGTTATGAAGATGACTTGAATGTCAAGCATTGCCAATATTGGACATAATGTTATGAAGTTGACTTGAATATCAATAGAAAGATAATATTGACTAATATATTTGTTGGAGTTACTTCACACACACCTAGGATTTATTTTTCCTAAGGTTATTCCTTGTTTATTAGTCATAATTAGTCATTATCCAGTCTCCTATATTTTAGGGGAGAATATTCCACCTGGAGAATATTCTCTTTTAGTTAACACTTCAGTTTGACTAGTTGAGTTGAGTTTAGATGTTGCATTGAGATCATCACCATGCAACATTGGGATCATCACCATGATAATTCGACCTTGCCTTGGTATCATAATCAGAGTGGTGCATTAGCCTTGATTCCCTGAGTTAACTCCTCACTACTCTCTGTTAAGTCAGTTAACTAAAGACTAGTTGACTAGTTAACTCAACTAGGTGGCAGTTCACTCCCGTAACTTCTTGAGAGACTAGAATAGGTGGAAGTTCACTCCTGTAACTGATGGTGTGTGTCTATATCACTCTAGAACACTAATATGGTGCATTGGTTCACCTCAAGTCGAACTCATTGAGTTATACATAGTATATCATGTGTAAATTATTCATTATTCACAACGGTTAATGAGAAATCTTCCATTCTTTCTCTCCTTCTTCTTCTTTCTCCAATTATCTCTGCAACTGTGTGTATTATTTTTTAGCTAGATATATTATGTGAAAGTTCAACACATTTACATGGTATCAAAGCCGACAGACTGCGAAGCAAAATCTACACCAAATGTTTTTGCAGGTACAAAAGAATGAAGACAACAGAAAGATGGAATTCCAAAAAGAATTCATCCTTACACTTTACAACTATTTTGCATGGAAGGAGAAAAAATCCATACATCTCCAGCCTAGAGGGTTGTACAGGTTAACCATGAATACAGATCCAGAGCCAACATCAGCCATATAAAAATCCAAGTACTTAAATCGCATGGATGAGGCACTCAGAACAATTTGCAGTGCTATTTCTCTCGATCTCCTTTTTCATATATCTTCTTGTAAGACTCCCAATGAAGCCTAGAACATATTAGAAGGGATATTTAGAAAACATGATGATATGAGGGGACACATGTTGGAGGTGGATTTGCTCACATTGGATCCAAAAATCTTCGAGAATATCCAAGATTTCTTTACAAAATTCAAGGATTTATTGTCGTAACTCAAAGCTTGCGGGGTTGATAAATTGAAGGAGGAGAAACAAATGGTTCTCACCATTCTCTCCAAGATTGGTCCTGAATTCTCTATATTTGTATCTACATTCCATACTGTCAGATTCGCCTCCAGAGCCACCTGGAAGATGCCTTCTCTTGAGAACTTTATCGAATCCCTGACACAAGAGAAAACCAAGCTCATCAACATGGCCGAAATCAAAAGCCCAAGGGACCATGCACTCACTATGCATGATGGCAGCCAAAAATATGAGAAATATAAAGATAAAGATAAACGAAAATCTCATGCACATACGAAGAAGAAGGGTACACAAAACCCTTCACCGATGCCTCCATATCCAAAGGAGAAAAGGGAAGAAAAGGAGAGAAATGCACATATTGTCACAAAGGATTCCATTCAGAATCCGCATGCATGAAAAAAAAATAGATATGATGTCTCAAATACTTCAACAAAACAACCTTGGAGATTGCATGCCCAAGGGTGCAAAGAAGAAGAAGCCAAAAGATCTAAATTCCAAGAAAGACAATTCTAGCCATGCCTTGATTGCCATCAACTCCTCTCCCGATGCTTGGATCGTAGATTAAGGAGAATCACATCACATGGCTACCTCAGAAGAAATCTATTCTTCATTGGATGCATGCAAAGTTCCTCCTATTCTAATGGGGGATAACTCTTCTATCGAAGTCACCGAAAAAGGAAGGATTGAACTCACCAATGGAAGCTTCGAGAACGTGCTGCATGTTCCCAAACTTTCTGTCAACCTTATCTCTGTATATCAGATGAAAAATTATAGCACCGGAAAGAAATTCGTATTCACACCAAATGCCGTGGACATCTACGACATGAAAACCAACTCCAGGGTTGCTACCGGCGAGGTAAATCATCAGTCTAGATTGTATACATTTTTTGAATTCATTGGACCTGATTTTGCTTTACTGCTTACTCATGCTGATGAAAGTAGTAGGATATGACACGAAAGGTTTGGAGATTTTAATTTCAGATACATGCAACAACTTAGAAAACAAAAATTAGTTGATGTTCTACCAAACATCCATTTCTCCAAGGGAGTATGTGAGGGATGTGTTCGCAAGAAACACCCTCAAGAGAAATTCGACAAAGGAAAGCCTCAACGAGATTCCACACCTTTAGATCTGATCCAAAATGACCTTATGGGTCCTTTTCCACATCCATCCATCAGTAAAGCGAGGTTTGTTCTCATTTTTGTTGATGATTTCTCATGTTTTACTTGGATCTACTTTCTCAGGAAAAAATCCAAGGTCTTTCAACACCTCAAAGATTTCAAAGCCTTGGTTGAGACACAGTCCAGAAAGAAGATCAAAGTCCTCCGAATTTATAACAGGGGAGAGTATGTGAATCATGAGATCCAAAATCTTTTCCATGAGGCAGGGATTCAATTGCAACATATAGTCCCCTATACTCTGTAGCAAAATGGAGTTGCTGAGTGGAAAAACTGATCTCTAAAGGAGATGGCATATTGCCTGTTGCATGAAAAGTCACTACCATAGAGACTATGGGCCGAAGCACTTAACTGTGCAACATACATCCAAAAAATATCTCCCCATAGATATATCAAGGATAAGACCCCCTACGAGGCTTGGAGTGACCTAAAACCGGAAGTGACCCCCTTTCACATTTTTGGTTCTCGTGCATGGGCCCATATTCCCTCTGAAAAGAGGAAGGCACTTGATCCACAATGCATTGAGTGAATTTTTGTTGGATACCCTGACAGTGTGAATGGATATCGTCTTATTGATATTTCCTTGGATCGGCTCATCATTGAGCGTAGTGTCCAATTCAAGGAAACTATCTTGCATGTACCTTAGCAGCCGCATGCAAACACCTTCACTCTTCCACCTGTCCGAGATGATGAGAATGCACATGTCGACTCGTCTTCAGACGATATTTCTGATTCAAATGACTCCGATGATTCAGATTTAGATTTAGAGTCATTACAGTTGGATGCAGAGTCAAAGCATCCAGATGCAGTTGCAGAGCCAGAGCAGAGGCCCAAGTGGGCACATACTACTCTTCAAGATGCAGGGGATTGCGTTGGTGATCTAGCCGATACTAGGAGGACTTGATCTGATTTCGAGGAGCCTCATGTTGCACTCATTTCCATTGAACCATTTCCCTTCAAGAATCTTTTCTTAGTTCAGTCTTCCGATCCACAGTCTTATGGTGAGTCTATTGGAAATCCCTTTTGGGAATCCTCCATGCAGGAGGAGTACAACTCCCTCCTCGAGAACCAGACTTGGGATCTAGTTCCCCTTCCTTATGGGAGGAAACTTGTCAAATGCAGATGGGTCTACAGGACCAAGAGCGCAACGGATGGACAGATCAACAGATACAAAGCTAGGCTTGTCACCAAAGGCTTTCAACAGCTTCATGGTATTGACTATGATGAGACCTTCACTCCAGTAGCGAAGATGGATTCCATATGATTGGCACTTGCCATTGCGGAAACCAAGGGATGGGAAGCCCATCATATGGACGTGAAGAATTCATTTCTTCATGGTGATCTCTTTGAGGAGATATACATGGAGCAACCCCAGGGATTTATGCATGACTCATATTTGGTCTGTCGACTGAAGAAGTCACTTTATGGCCTCAAACAGGCTCCGAGGGCATGGTATGCCAAGATAGAATCCTACATGTTGTCATAGAACTTTGTGTGTTGTAAATCAGACCCAAATGTATACATGCTTAGGACGACTTATTCACTTCTACTTTTAGTTCTGTATGTCGATGATTTGCTGATCATCGGTTGCTCAACTTCAGCGATTGCTACCGTCAAGAGGATTATTCATGACAGGTTTTTGATGATGGACATGGATCTGCTACACTTCTTCCTTGGACTTGAGATCAGTCAGAATGCATCAGGCATCAAACTATCTCAAGCTGAGTATGCACGAGATCTCCTTGAGAGATTTCACATGACAAACTGCAAGTCTTCTCTGACTCCATTCC
The DNA here is from genome assembly GCA_010110895.2 of Picea sitchensis. Classification (NCBI taxonomy): domain Eukaryota; kingdom Viridiplantae; phylum Streptophyta; class Pinopsida; order Pinales; family Pinaceae; genus Picea; species Picea sitchensis. The sequence goes on along the minus strand of SNQJ01S0156170.1, from coordinate 79,334 downwards.
TATCAGGATTCAAACTTGAGGATGGTAGGGAGATTCCATTGGTTGAAAACACACTGTACAAAAATCTAGTGGGGAGCTTGTTTTATCTCACACACTCCAGACCAAACTTCTCATATGCAGTTGGTGCAGTTTCCAGGTTCATGCAGGAGCCACATGAGTTACATTGAAAATTGCAAAGCGTATCCTTCAATACGTACAGGGCACCATCACCTTTGGGATTCATTATGCAACATACTCTACATTATATCTCATTGGGTTTAATAATTCCAACTGGGCTGGCGATAACATTGATCACAATTCCACATCTGGTTACTCACTCAGTCTTGGTTCTGGTCCTATATGTTGGTCGATAAAGAAGTAAGATGCAATTGCTCTATCTTTAGACGAGGTAGAGTACAAAGGGGTAGTTAACATAACCATTCAGGCTATGTTGCTACAACATTTTCTCACTGAGTTGGGCATTCAGTTTCATCGGTCGATCGTCATCTGGTGTGACAACTAGAGAACTCTGAAGTTCTGCAGAGATCCAGTTCAGAGGCAACGGACGAAGCACATCGATATCCACATGCACTACATTCGGGACTTAGTACATGAGGGGATCATCGACTTACAGTTCTGTTCTTCAGCAGAATGGATGACAAACATTTTCACCAAGACCTTCACTGAGCATACATTCCATTCTCTGCGAGGTTGTCTTGGAGTGAAGGACATAGTTGCCTAGCAACTGTAGTTCTTCTTTTTACATACATTTTACCTTGAGGGGGTTTTTTCCCATGAGGTTTTCCCTCTTTCCTCACTTTATTTTCAGTGTATCTTTTGTACTTGGGTACCTAACATGGCCTCGTTGTCAGGACCCAATCTTTATTTTCACCATAGTGATGTTCAGGGGGGGTGTTGGAGA
>SNQJ01S0156170.1:54438-76774 GCA_010110895.2 Picea sitchensis | reverse complement strand
AATCTAAATTACAACTAATGGCCTAAATCCGACATAAATAAAATAACATTACTAATATAATATGCCCCAATTAAGGGGTAATGAGCCAATATTAGGGCTTAACATTTAGTGACTAGCAGATGAGAGGGAAATGATTTTAAAATCCACCATCAAGTAAAATGTTTACAAGTTGATTTTAAATAGTCACGAAAAAAGGAGATATGTGGAGGTTGATTTAGACATTCATGAAAAGGTAAAATGCACTGTAATCGATCCGGCATTTGACGATGAAGGGAAAATCTGGGCAAGTTTCTTTCAAAGAACCACCTATACTAGCTACCACACACATGTTCTAGGGAAAATTCCTATGTGTCAGCTAATTGGGCATGTTATGCACAAAACCCATGTCGCAAAATTGTAAAATTTATTTCCAGTACTCCAAAATATTCGTATGAAATCAATGTCTAATTTTGTGTACGGAAATCAATTAATGAAATCACCATTTGTGTTAATTAAATGAAGGGGTGCAACGTTTCATTACTAAAAGACACAATGGTTTAACCTTATACATTTTGTAAAGTATATAAGTAGACAAACAAGGTGAAAGGAAAGTGTCTCTGTGGGTTTTAAATAGAATATCTAAAGTCATAAAAAAGTCCAAGGAAGAAAGAGAAGATACTTATGTAATGAGGGTGGAAGAGTGGAGCAAGGATATACTAATGTCCTTTACTAATTAAAGTTTGAAGACAGGATGTTAGTGCTTCCTAGGGTTGGTGCTCTAAACAAGGGAGTTGGTACTTCCTAGGGATGGTGCCCTAAACAAAGGAGTTGGTGATTCCTAGGGTTGGTGCCCTAAAACAAGGGAGTTGGTGCTTCCTATGATTAGTGCCCTAAAACAAAGGAGTTTGTGCTTCCTAGGGTTGAATCCTTGAACAAGGAGATTGGTGTCTCCCAATAATTATTGTATTGATTTTATATTCAAGTTTACTGTTGTTGATCAATTGTTTTTAACAAGTTAAAATTATTAAAATTTTAATTAATTAACCAATATTGATTCACCTCCCCCTCTTAGTATTGACCAAGTTTCCAACAAATAAAACCTTCCTAAACTTTTGGGTATACCTTTATTCTCCTTTGTGATTAATTATGGTCACTAGGCATCCTCCAATATGGTTCCATAACCTATACTTCATACTTTTATAGCCTTAATATCCACCCTATAGGGCATATAGGAAGCCATCATAGGATAGAGGCCATAATATAGATTTTTCCTAAGGTTTGACCCCTTCCGGAGCATTTTTGGAGGCCCTCGTGTGACACCTAGTAGGTAACAAGCGAGGCCCTCACTGGACACTAGTGGCTCATCAAGCGAGGAATTTTCGAACTTCTAGAATTGAGGAGTTACAAGGTGATAAGAGAGGGATGAGTTGGATATTTGTGGAAAAGGTCTAGGAACTCACATCATTCGATTCTCTAGTGGCCTCTAGAATATCTAGAAGCCTCTCCCATGCCTCCTCCAAGAGATATATAACAAAGGAAATCCTTGGACAATAAGAGGGAGAATGGAATGTTAATTTTATGCTGCTCAACTACATAGGTGTCCATCAACACAATTGAGAGTCAGTGAGCCTAGCCTGACCAAGGAGCTTCCAGGAGAGGAAAGGAGCAAGGAGACTAAAGGAGGATACATATTCATCAAGTTGAGGTATGAATTGAGATTTATTCTCTATAATTTATTAATATATCATTTGGTTTTCCCTCATGAATGTTTGTCTTTTATGAATAAATATTCAGATCTAGTTTATATTGTTATAGATAAGGTTAGATCCAAGCTAAATCTAGGATTATAACACCAGGAAGACAAAGTAGAATTGTATTGTTTTGTCTTTTGTGTGTAGGAAGCAAGTTGTAGAAGATGGAGCTTGAACTTCAGGATTGTAGCAACCAATAATACACTACGGAAAACCTTCAGAAAAAGGTATTCCATTCTTCCAACTCCTTGTGTGTGATATTAGTGCTTGTTTCGAGGTGAATCGTAGGAAATATAACCCACTCCAGTTTAGGGTTGCTAGGCCAATCCTAGGGAGATATTAATGTTTTTTTTAGTGAGATCCCTATGAGAAAAAACCAATAACAGATTGGTGACTCCACTAGGGAGAACTCTACTCTAATTGAGTCTCTTTGCCTACCTCTTCCTCTATTTTGTGATTTGAATTTCATTGTTTTCCATTGAGTGATTCAAATATTAGAACCTACATGTCTGAGAGATCTGATCCAGATCTCAAATATCTAGAACAAACCCCATTTTCTCAAAAAAGGAAAAATTTTGCAGGCCTCTATTATAGCAAGATTTGCCTCACCCTCTGCAATCCTGCACAACAAGCCTTTTTCCATTTCCCTATGCAGAATTTTCATCCCTTTTTGAAAATTCTAGAGCTAAAAGATATATTTTTTTCCACATGTACGCACCTTGCCTACTATACAACATGAGTATGCGCAGGATGCACCACTACAACCCGTGTACATTGGGATTTGTGCCCAAAAATGAAAAATGGTGTCAGGCTTCCGTGTCACAATAGGGGATCTATGATCCTTGGCCTTCCATATACTAGAAACATTCCAACTCGACCCTTCAGTTCCATTTGAAGGCTATAAATGGGCCAATTCCGAGTTACAGAAAAGAGGAGAAATAATTCAACTTTGAGAGCAAAGTTACTCTGGAGAAATTATTCACTTCATATTGAGTCTACATCCCTTTTTCCTTTAAGTCTGAACATAGTGTTAAGCCCCCAATATCTTACCTTATTGATTGAGAACTTCATTGTCTCTCTTCTATGAGCTTGCCTTTGGTGGAGGATTGAAGTGGTGGAGGCCCAACTAGAAGGAACTTAGTTTCTCGGTTCCAAACCGTGCCGACACAGAAGTCTGTAACCTTTTCACTTCTGCTGATCATATATTAATAGAAATACTCTTTTCCTGTCCAATTGATATATTGCAAATATTTGAATTATTATTCCATGGGAATATTTGTTATGTATGTTAATGGATTATTCTATTGAATGTGATAACATCATATATTATCACCGTATGCTTTCTTTTCTTGATTGTTGAGGACTAGTTGCAGGTATATTGCTTTGTGTCAAGTGCTCAATGGTGGAATTCATCGAACGTCTAGACGAGGTAGGCCTTTTATCTTGTCTTGCTAGCATATTCATTTATATAGCATACTTGAGAATAGATTTGATTTCTGTAGTCATTTCCGTCTGTTGTGGTTTACCCTAACCATAGAGCGTTTTCCCTTGTAACAGAATTGACGACCATACTGGGGATTGAATCTTCTTTCTTAGGGTTTGGAGCGTTTTTCTCCTTAGATTGCTCTTGTTCCTATTGCGTTTCTTGTTGTATATTTACTTGACACCCTATGTTCACTATGGGTTTGAGTTTTTCAACCTTCTCCTTTGCCTGACTTTGTTTTTGAAACATATACGTGGGTTTTTGCTTGACAGTCACTTATATACACGGGTTGTCCTTCTGCAAGCTATGTACATACATGTTGTTTCCTTGAAAAATCGCTACATCAACCTCTTTTTCTTATTGGATGGGTTTTGTGGTTGCTTGGTAAAGTTTTGATGATTGCCGAGTCTTCTTGGGTCTCTGTAGTGACTGTTAAGTGTCAGTGGGATGACAAGAAACCCGTCTTTGGTTGAATTTCTGGGTGGAGTCTTTCTCATAATATTTTCATTTTGATTGTCCTTGTACATTGGGCTGGGTGTCTTGCTTCTTGGTATCCTACTCGAGTTATCTCTTTCTATACACAATAGATTTTTATATATCAAGCTTCTCTTTAGTCCATGCATTTTCATTTTTCTTGTAATTAAAATACAAAAATACTATGCATTTTGCATTGCTTGGAATTTTTGATCTTTTGAGTCTTTGTCATTAGCTTAGTGCATGTAAAGAAAGATTGCATTTTTTACTTCAGAATTGTAGAGTTGAAATTGAAAATTGCATTGTTTTAAGAAGCATATCATTCATTGAAAATTGAAGTTAGGACTTTGCATTGTATTCATATTTACTTTACTTGCTGAGTCATAACATCATGAGTTTTACTACCATACCTATTTGAGTAAGCATGACCATTAAAATTAATGCTATAATTTAAAATTGATTAGTCACGATTTTATTTTCTAGGGTGCATAAACTAGCAGGATTTAGTGCCTTGGAATAGGATGTTGTGAGTAAACTTCTCCAAGGATATTAAATAAACATATGTGTCTAAGAAAGGAAGTGGATAAATCCATTGTATAATCAGTAATATCAGGAAGCTTCTCTTACACCAGAGTTAACCACGAGGTTGCGCAAAGTTGGTTGAAGGGATATCCCCCCAACACCTTCTTAGCGCCAGAGATATTTTTGGGGATCTATTCATATATGGGGATCTTTCTAGTGCCCTTACCTCCATGAGAGGTGGTTCTTTCAAGGTTTCAGACTTTTCTACCTTGCCCATACGATGGACCTAACTTATGACTGCTCGCCTGTGCATCTGTTATACATTGGTTTCCTAGTTGCTTGACTTAGGTACCACATAGGTTACTTGCATGGGTTATTCTGCAGGTAACCTGGGTTAGATAAGGGTTAGACATCACACGACCTTTATGGAGGATTACCTCTCTCGAGGGATTTGACCGACTGGTTCTTAAGCACATGAGGGCCCTTATAACTGATTATGTTACCTTTGATCTTTAGCAGGGAGTCTTAGGCCCCTCTTGGGTGAGCCATACCTTCTTTAGGGAGGGAGGCCCCTTTCAGACACTTTCCCCCGTTTGTGTGCATATTGACCATTTTATTTTTGGTGTGCTCTTTGATTACTAGTTGGCCCTAGGCTTTATTTTTTGTATCTTGAGTCTTAAGTCATCATGGAGTTAGACCAATGTCCCTACCGGTCCCTTCGCTTGTTACAGTTACCACCGAAATTCGAGTCTTTTCCTTCTAAAAGGTGTAGAGTTATTAGACGTGGTACACACACCTCCACTGTTCAGACTTGTGATTATACAAGGATGAGTACTAAACCAAGTCTTCAGAATAAGGGCTTCGAATCCCACACCTACTATAGTTAATGGCACCGCTTCGAATCCTGCAACCACAATGGTTGTACTGCCAAAGGCACCTATCATTACTATTGCCCGTCCTATAGTGAATTCTCAATCTCTTGCCTCGAACCCATTTGGGTCTCTTGGTCACTCACTAAGCTATAATGTTCAGTCCATCCCTATGGCTTCTAGTCCTTTTTCCTATGGTATGCCAAATTTTACTTCACAGTTTTCAAACTCCATCCAAGTTGATGGCCCTAATGCTAGCATTGGAGTTGGGGGAACTACACCTCCTTATACTCCATTCTCATTTGGTGGTTCTCAGATCCCTCAAATGACTCCTAATATGGGAGGAATTCCTTCTTTTAACCCCGAGTCTAATCCTCTTGCTTCTGGGTGGAGCAACCAACTTGGCGGAAAAGCTTCTGCTCAAGTTTCTTCCTATACCCTTACCTCCTGAGTGCCGATTCTGACCAACATGTTTGGCATGAAGAATCCACCTCTATCCTCTAGATTCACACTCAGAGGAGGTCAGTTTCATGCCTTGGGAAACTCCCAACATGGATCCAATCCGGCTGGGGGAAATTTTTATAACCCCCATCAGAACATTCCTAATGGAATGATGCCCAACCAACCTCTTATGAATCAGTCTGGAGGAGGGTCTTATAATCTCGAACAAGGCCATGGTACTTACCAAAACCCTGGATGGACTGTAGTTCCTCAAACACAATCTTTCTAGGGAGCTTGGGGCCAGATGTCACAACTTGTCTCCATTTTCTGGCTATGATTAATATTCTAGACTTTTCTAAGTTGATGAACAAACCTATGCGTTAGGATCCTACATGGCCCCCCATCCCCACCAAACTTCCTTCGGAAATTCCTAAATTCAAGGATAAGAATGGCGAGGATCCTAGTGATCACGTTACTACCTTTCACCTATGGTGCTCCTCGAATTACCTTAATGACGATTCCATTCGGTTAAGATTATTTCAATGCACCCTCATTGGGGTCACTGCAAAATGGTATATAGAGTTACCTAGGGGGGCATATGGGACCTTTAGTCAGATGGTGGTTGTCTTCCTTAACCCATTCCAATTGTTGGTTCGTTATGATGCTGGCCTAGAACTTATATCGACTTTACACCAAGACACAACCACTCATATCTGAGATCATATCTAGGATTGGTGTAGACGGAAGAGGTTGATTAAGACCTCCATATCCCTGTAATTTATTTTATAATGGTTCCTTAAGTCTTTGCAACCTCCTATCTCGAAGAATGTTGCTACATCTGGGGTTACCACTGAGGAAGAAACAATATTCAAAGCCCAACAATTAGATCTTATATATGCTCAGTCTGGGATGTTATAGCACATTATTCTGGAAGCACCGAGGTTAACATATGACCCTAGACAAAAGCTCAGACCTCATGCTGATGGAATTGTAGGCTCTGCCAATGTAAAATACACAGACTCGGTGACAAGCCATTTGAAAGAGTTGTCTATAAAGCAGTCTACAAGAGGGCCAACTTCGTCTGTGTCTTCCAATCCCACTCAATCGGTGGATGTACATTCTGTGCAATAATCGACCGACCCAAATGGTAACCAACAACCAGTCAGGAATAAGAAGAAAGGACGTAATAATAATTGTAAGGGTGGGAAAAATAATAATAAACCCAAGTACAATGGTAATAATGAGAAGATGAATAATAATGATTGAGAGGGCAAGAAAGAAAGACGTAAGGTGAAATCTCCCTGTAAGCTTTGTATATATGATCACCTTACTCATTTATTCCCCAAACTTGCAAAAGCTGCGAGGCTGTTATCTCTACCTCCCGCTGTGCTGATGAATCCTTTCCCACAAAACCAACACATGGCCTCGAGATCCTCAAATGCTGAAAATGCAGCAGGTGGGAGTCGAAACTCGTCGTCGCAAGATGGTGACAATTTGTGTATCAGTATGGTCGATGATAAAGTTCACGTAGCCACTCGATCGTGAGATTATATTGCTTCACAGGATATACCTGGTCTAGAATCTCCTCCTCCTCCTCCGGAGACAAATTTACATATTGAAAAACGAGAGCCACCGCCTCATATTCCGAAAGGAGTACTCAAGCTCTCTACCCACAATCCAAATGCTAGAGTCACCCATAACTACTCTATTGTTGAGGGCTTGGGTCAAACCCCTTGTGCGATGTCGACTTTGAAGGTACTCTAGACGTGTCCTTCACAAAAGAATTCATTGCTATCTGCATTATGAGATCTATAACCCAGTGGCTCGAAAGTTATCAAGTTTGACATCACATATGTGAGGCCTCGCTTGCCTTACCATGTGTCATTCCAAATCCACGTGGGGTACTCAAAGTATACCATAAAACATGCGGTTGTTGATGAAGGCAATGCTACATGTGTGATGTCCCTAATATGTTGGAAAGCTCTTGGTTCTCCGAATCTCTCTCAGTCGCTGGCCATGTTGATGACTTTTGACTATTGTTTCTTCCACCCTCACAGTATTATTCCCGCCTTTTTTTTATCCATTTAGGTGGGAAGACGGTAGAAGTGGATGTTGAGGTAGTTTATGCGCCTCTTGATTATAACTTATTACTAGGATGTAATTGGACCTATGCTATGATTGTCGTCGTATTTTTTGTCTTCCGCACTCTTTGTTTTCCACTCGATGGGAATATCGTGACGATCGACCAGTTATCCTTTGCGTATGCTAGCCCCAATGCATCTGTTGGACTATCGATCCTCGTGGTCAAAAAATTTCAACCAACAACTAAGAATATTGGTGTCGGAATGTATTCTTCCCTTATGGGTACTTTCGACTTCATGGCACCGATTCATCATGTCTACGCCATGTCCAGTAGGCCCATTTCGTTAGAGAGTTTTGCTCCTTTCTGCTCTTCATATTTTAATGATCCTTGGACCCTACCTTCCTCGACTGCGCCTTGTGAGGATCATTCACATACTGACATTATATCACTAACCTCTGTTAGTCATGTTGGGGATTGGTCGACAACCTCTACTAGTCATGTTGAAGACTGACAACCAACCACTACAAGTCATGTTGGGGGCACAAATCTAGTCATTGTTAGTCACACTGCACATACATCACCAACCTCTGCTAGTCATGTTGGGGATTCATCACCAAGATCTTCCAGTCATGTTGGGGATTCATCACCAACCTCTTCTAGTCATGTTGGAGATTGTCTACTAGCCTTTGTAAGTCATGCTGAAAGCATGTCACCAACCACTGCAAGTTATGCTGGGGGAATTCATACGATTGAGAAACCTATATGTGTCAGATGCAATCCCAGATTGCTTTGTAGGACTTGTGAAGGAGATCACCTTACTCGTTTGTGTCCTGCTACTGCTCTAATACCAGAAGTCTGGTCCTTGCCCGGGGGCCCTGCAGGTGTTGATTCATATTTAGTTTCCCAACCTTATTTGGTTGATACAGTGGCCATGCCGATGCAATATTCAGCTTACACCCATCTTCCTTTAGGGGATGATGCATCCCTTGACCCTGTTGTCTCACATCCTATTCAACCAACGATCGCATTGATGCAGTCTTCGACCGAAACCACTCCTATTTTTGGGGATGATGCGTCTCCTGACCTTGTTGTCTCGCATCGTATTTAGCCAATGGTTGAAGAAGTGGTTGTGCTAATGCAATTTTCGGTCAATCCCACTCTTCTAGTTCTATTTCTATACCTTCTATACCATGTCATTAGCATTTATGATACTACACCTTATAAACAAGAGACAATTTTACTAACCCCCTAGTACTCTCCCTCCAAGTCCTAGGGTCATTTCCTTTGATTGGAATGATATTGTAGAGCCTCGATTTCCTTCTTCTAAACCCTTCCAGATAAGGGACATTCTTCGATATATTGTAGATAAGGTAACCTCTACAATTATTTTATCCTCCTCAACTTGGAAAGTTTTGGGTTTTCTCAAGCTTGTTTCAGCTCTTCGTAAGTTGCTGACATTTCACAGAAGTCCTACACGGGAGCCTTGGCCTCCCCCATTATATGCTTCTTAGAACAACATCCTCAATTCTTGGTTAAGCTCTTTTTTGACTCTTTTAAAAAAAGTGAAAATATTGACGAGTGAATTTGTCCCTTTCACACTCGTTAATTAGACTTGAAAGGTCGCGAGTCTTGGTTAAGCTAATTTCTGACTTGTTTTCAAAAAGATAAAATATTTTTGAGTGAACTTGTCTCTTTCACACTCGTAAATTGGATTTGAAATGACATCTATTTGGTACAAGTTTATCCCTTTTTCAAACCAAGTAGACTAAGATCATGAAAAATGAATTTTTTTGGCGTTAAGTTATGATTGCATCTCATGCCCTTGCTTGAAGTATTGATCCTATAGCCGGTTCTCGCTTTGCGTTATAAACCGTTTTCCTCAGCATTTTTTCATCCTCAACCAAACAGAGCCTCGTTTATATCCTTCGCAATTTGACACCCTATACCCAGGAGGGAACATTCCCACGAGTGTCCATCTCCCGCATGCATCTCCTTACATTGAGAATAGGTATGTTCCATTGTTGGAACTAGTATTTTTTACTTGCGACACTCATTTCCTCCTCTGTATCATAACATTCATTTGTCTATGAAAAAAACAAAATACGGGCGGGAAGGGAGTATTATCTTATATTGGTAGCAGTCGTGTTGCATTTGAACAAAGCACAAAGTTATTGAGTCCATTTGTCATCATAATTTTGAGTTTAGCATGGACTTAGGAATATGAGCTCATTACAGAGAGTTTTCTCTATCGACTGGTTACTCTTCCAGTCCCTATGGAGAATTTCACTGATGCCTCCTATATCTAATGGTTTCATCATTGAGTCTATGCTTCCAGAGTCTTCCATATGTCCCATGATCTTATTCAAAGGAAGTATATCAACCTGTGTCGAAAATTTCTCAGAACTCTTGACTTTGCATGTTGGCCATACCCTCAGTTTGTCTCAAAATCACATGATACTGTAGTCCTATCATGCACCTTAGTCCTACTTTCATCATTGGTAGGTAACCTTGAACCCAACATTCAACATTTCATCATTGGTTGTTGACTGGGTGGTTTCCCTTGTGTTCGAGGGTAATAAATCTATTCACACATTGGGATTCATGCAGTGTATTGAATGCCATTAGACTTATTGATGGTTTCCTCGCCTTTGTCATAATTTTTCCTCATTGGCTTCTATTCAGAGGGTATTTTTCATGTACCACTTGCACTTGGCACAACGAAAGATGCACATGGTCGTTAGTTCGTGAACATGTTCTTCGTCCAATTTCCTTCAAATCATGAAGCTCTTGCTTTGTACCTCGTGTTGAATGATGAGAGATGCCTTAATGCTCTCCTTTCAATGAGTCTCCTTCCATCGTATTCAACTCATCTATTCTGGAAACGAGACCTAGAGTCTTATGAGTACCTTGAGGCTTGCATTCATTAGTGGCAGGTTCTCTCGCCATCGACAGTTGGGAATACATCAATGTCTCCTGATCGATGGATTCTTCAAGTGTTCGACCCCAACTCCTTTATTCACACTTGTAAGAATGTACTTGGTGCCTTGATACCTAATTTCATTATTGGTAGGCTGTCTCGCATTTGTTAACGGTATACCTCAATGACTGGTAATCAAACGATGTCTCATTGTGTTCGACCTCAACTCCTTATTCACATGATGTAGACTTGCACCTTTGGCGAATTCTTTAGAAGACTTGAAGAATCAGTATATGGCCACAAATTTCCTGAGTTGTTGCTTCCTTTTCACTGGACCAGTACCTATATGACTACATTGATCATGGGAGATCAGATTGTACTCCATTGTATACATATATCTCCAGATTGATTTTGAGACTAGTTCTACTGGGCCTTGTTCGTGACTATGACAACCTTTGTCATGTATTTTCCTATTCATGACCATAGACAATTATTTGGTATATTTTCACATGGATCTGCAATGTAATTCAAATTGGCAGCCATGTATGCAAAGCAAATGTAGAATGTAATGAGCAACTAGTTCTTCCAGTTGGTTCCCCATCACTCCACTTCTGGGTTTTTATAATGTATTTCGGCCATCGCAGATAATCCTCTGACCTCACACATTAGGGGGCATATTTTATAGCAAGATTTGCCTCACCCTATGCAATATTGCATAGCGGGCCTTTTTCCATTTCCCTATGTATACTTTTCATTCCTTTTTTCAAATTCTAGAGCTAAAAAATACATTTTTTTCCACATGTATGCACCTTCCCACTATAAAACATGCATATACGTAAGCTACACCACTAAAACCCGCGTACATTGGGATTTGTGCCAAAAAATGAAAAATGGTGTTGGGTTTCCATGTCACGACAGGAGATATATGATCCTTGGCCTTCCATATATTGGAAACGTTTTGACTCGACCCTTTAGTTCCATTTGAAGGCTATAAATGGGCCAATTTCGAGCTATGGAATAGAGGAGAAAGAATTCAACTTTGAGAGAAAAGTTACTCTGGAGAAATTATTCACTTCATATTGAGTCTGCATCCCTTTGTCCTTTAAGTCCAAACACAATGTTCACCCCCCAACATCTTTCCTTATTGATTGATAACTTCATTGTCTCTCTTCTATGAGCTTGCCTTTGGTGGAGGATTGAAGTGGTGGAGGCCCAGCTGGAAGGAACTTAGTTTCTCAGTTCCAAACCGTGCCGACATGGAAGTCTGTAACATTTTCACTTCTATTGATCATATATTAATAGAAATACTCTTTTCCCGTCCAATTGATATCTTGCAAATATTTGAATTACTATTCCATGGGCGTATTTTTTATGTATGTTAATGGATTATGCTATTAAATGTACTAACATCATACATTATCACCATATGCTTGCTTTGCTTGGTTGTTGAGGACTAGTTGCAGGTATATTGATTTGCGTCAAGTGCTCAACGGTGGACTTCAACAAATGTCTGGATGAGGAAGGTCTCTTATCTTGTTTTGCTAGCATATTCGTTTATACAACATACTTGAGAATATAGTTGTGTTCTGCAGTCGTTTCCGTCTATTGTGGTTTACCCTAGCCGTAGAGATATTTTCCTTGTAACATCCTCGCTGATGATTAATTGGGTTGGTTTTCATTGATGTCAACCCTTGAAGAAAGTTTGGTAGCAAATTTTGGTAGAACAAAGGTTTGGGTAATGGACCCAAGTTTGTTTGATGGATAATTGTATGTGTTTTGATATATTTGCAGGTAAGACTATTCTATATGGATAGTACATGTCATGCCATTTTCGGTGGTATGTGGAACGTCACATAAATCCTCACGGTTAGAGAGTTATGGCCATATGAAGCTGGAGAACCCTCACAAGTCATCTAGAAGCCCCAAAAGGTCAAAGTAGTCAAAGTGTTTGCAAAGAAGAAATTATTTAAATAATAAAGTGAAGTGATGAGTGTACTATAAGTCAAAGAGGATGCAAAATAAATTATTTAAATAGTAAAGATAATGGAGAAATTACTAATTATGGAAAGTGTTTAAGTTAAGTGGAAAAGTGGTTATAAGTGGGTTAACCCTAGAATAAGGAAAGTGGGTTAAGATGGTTAAAAGGTAACCCCTTGAGGAAGCTACATGAAAGTATAAATAAGAGGAAAAATTCTCTCATTTAATCACACTTGAACATATTGAATATATATTGTTGTGTAATGGTTATTGCAAGTACTCATTGATACATATGAAGTTGTGAAAGTCTGAGGTAGCACGAAGGGTTGACAACGAAAGTTCCAGAGTTACAACGAATACTAAAAAACCCTAATTTATGAGGTGTACGTGGGCTGACAGTGTATTAGGGCACATACATGAGGGTAAAGTCATGGAAACTTGAGAAGATGAAGATGCCAAGGTTCTAGATTATGAGATCAAGCTCCCAGGATGGTCTACAGTGATCAGATACATCAGATCTATCCACTGGTTCAAAAGGTATGTCTTATTTATATGAGTAGTTGGATTTTGATGTATGCATGATAAATGATTATGGAGATATGAGGATTCTCCCTAGAGATACCAATGGCTGCATGATATCTTCTATATAAGTCGTATCTACAGAAATACAATGCTGGTATAATCAATATTTATCATTGATACTTCTTGTTAGAGTTGAGGCACATCTTGTATTTCTTGGCATATGGCTAAGGGTTTTTGTGGTACATGGTTGAGAACTTGTATTTGTGAAGTAGTTGATGTATTGAGAGGCTGAATATTATAAAGGGTTTGACGTCTAGATCATGTGAAGGTTATTATACTTGTTCATGATTACACACACATATATGGCACATGAATAGAGAGAGATATATATGATTTGGGTGAAGGTTATGTATGAGGATGAATGCATAGGGTATAGTTATAGTTTGGATACAGTGATAGGTTTCATATCTATGTGAAATAAGTTGGAGAGGGTCAAGAGTTTCAGAAGAAAGAAACCCTAGTTTTCAGAAGGAATACGCAGGCTGCATAACAGATAGGTTGTGTACATACGTGAGTTGCATAACATATAGGGCACACACATACGCAAGATGCAGAACTACAGGTCACGTATATGTTGTATTTGGTTGATACATGTTCAATTTAGGTACATGTTTCTTGTAGGGAAGTAGTACAGGTTGGCTGCAGGTCAATGGTACAAGTTGGTACAGTTATGTAGTGGTATATCTCATAGTGATAGTGTGACAGTGGTTCCATAATTCTACTTCTACGTTAGGGTAGTTGGATGGGGAAAGGACACGTGGTTGTATCCACCTTCCAGTTGTATCCAGAGAACATAGGGGGTTGTAGCCTCCTTCTGGTTGTAGCCAAATAATTGCGGATTTGGAGATTCCCTCAGGTTGTAGCCTGAGAAACTAGAGGGTTGGAGCCTCCTTCAATTGTAGTTGGAAAACAAAGGAACTTGGTGCTTCCAATGAATGTAATTCTTAAAGACATATAAGAAAAATCATTGCATGGTTTTCTCCCACTTTGGGTTTCCACATAAAAACATTGGTTTACTATGTATGTGTATGATTGCTCATTTGTTCATTGTTTATTTACTCTGCAACTATTGGATGATAATTCTACATTGATATAACATTTTCATTTTGTGGTTAAAAAGGATTAAATTTATCTATAATGGATTCAACCCCCCCTCTCAGTAATCCAACACTCACTTGTTTCATTGCAGGTGTCCTGCGAGGCACCCTTGCATGTTGACTAGCATGTGTCCCGTGAGGCCCTGTCAAAACTACAATTTTGCAGTGTAAAACCTAGGGTTTTTAGATTAGGACCTCCTCTGAGTGTGTGTGGTTCTACAACAATCTGTTTGGTTTTGGTTTTGCCTCTATTTCAGTGTGTGACTGTCACATAGATCTTTCTTCAAGTTTCCATTGAAATCATTTGTGTGAATTGTTTTCCATTTCTTGGATAGTTTCTCTTATTTTCTAATATTTTCAGTGAAGTTGGGTTGCAAATCCAACAAATCTGACGAGATCTATCCATTTGCATCATTGGTTGTGTGTTTACCCTTCTATGACCTTTGTTCATCAATAGATATACCCTCTTAGGAAAGTCTTTGGGTGTGATCCCTGTAGTGGCATTAGAGTAGAATGATCCAACCTTATTCCTAATATCCTATAATCCTTTTTCTTGTTGTTTGTTTCTAGTTCCATTTTTTCATTTGTTTTTCTTGTTGAGATCATGAATTGTTTACATTGCAAATTGGAAAAAACATTAAAAATCCAAAAAAAAATTTGTTGCATGCTTAGTTTTCTTTTGAAGAATTAGTGTTCAAGTGCATTAGAATCATTGGTTGGGGCCATATTAGTTTTGTTTGTTGGTTCCTTGATGTCTTTGAGGATCTATTTCTAAAATTGGCAAATAAAAGGAAAATAAAAATCCCTCCCATAACTAGCCTTCATTGAATTGGAATATTTTGCTTTTGCATCTTTGCATTGCTTGGTTGGGTCAAAAGTCTTCACATCATTAAAATTTTCATCCATTACCTTTGGACCTAAGAAAAAACCTCTAAAAAGAAGTGCTTAATCTAAAATTAATTAGACATTTTTCTTTAATAGCGAACCAACACTAGATAGGTTTAGAGCCTTGGATTAGGATTGGATAGAAAACCCTCCAAGGCCATAAAATCTCAACCTAGAATTCATTAAAGAGCGTGAAAACCCATTCTTGCAACCATTGTGTTGGGAAGCTCCTCTAACATGTGAGTCAAGCACGAAGTCACATCGAGGAGAGTAGGGAGATTACCCCTCTCTACTTGTTTTGGTGTTTGCAATATCACTTCATTCGTTACATATACGGGGGTTCTATTGGTTTACAAATTCAGAGCTTCAAGATTAGTTGTCTTTCCCTTATGTGCGGTTGGACTTACGACTGTTCTCTAGGTCATTGATTGTAAGGTGGTATCCTTAGTGACCCTTCTTAGGGAGATACATAGGTGACTATAGGTGGGACATGCTTGTAGTACATGGTGTAGACGTCCGTTCACAGTTTTAGTTCCCCAAGAGGGTGCTTGGTACTTGGACCAGTCAAGGATGTTTTGCGTTGATCATTGTAACTACTCCTCACACCTTCGCTAGCTAATCTTGTGGGGGACTTGACCTCCCCATATGGTTTCTTTTTAGAAGGCCCCCGAACAAATTGGTTTGCTTGTTGTTGCCTAGATTTGATTAGGGGTGATCTCTTTGAGTTCGAGTCTAGGTTGGACATAGGTTGATTTGTGTTTGTTAGTAACATATTTTATTCATCGTGGCTGAATTACTGCGCCAGTGCCATCGATCACAAGGAATTGAGACTATTACGGAGGTGAAACCACCTCTAAAGTGAAGTGATATTAGAGACAAGGAATTCAAAGGGTCTTTTATTTGGTTTGAAAAGACTGATTTGGTTGAAGTGGAAGTGGTAGACGAACATCCTCCACCAAGTTTCAATTAACCTTTAACTGAGCCAAACACACATTTACTTTTCTAAGTAAGGGAATTTTTCAGTGAACCTTTCTCTTTGTTTAGACATCTTCCCACCATGTTTGAACCCAATGTTTTGTCTAGTGTAGCTGATCCTACGATCCCATCCCCAAGTGGGACATGGGGGAATTCCCTCGTCCCAGCAATGTCCTCATTTCCACCCGTTAGCTGCATTGGACCTACACCATATGGAGGACTTAAAGTGGATGAAGAGTGGAATATGGTTTTTTGTAACCATAGTTAAATGACATTTGTCACATTTTTAAAAGAGCGTGCCCATATCATTGCAAAGTGGGTATTAAACCATAGTTTATGGTTTATTTCAAACAATAAAATAAATGCGTTGTCCATATAATATGGTTTTTATAACCATATCCAAATATTTTTATCATATCTTTTTCCACCAAATATGGTAATAGCACATGTATTTTAAGATTTGATCCATGGACTCTGTCCTTTTAAACCAAAATATTTACCAGTGTGTGTTGGCACAGGGGTAGAACCAAGGTTCAATGCTACAACAATGCACCAACAAAACCCTAACTACCGACCCTTTTGGCAACACCTATGAAGCAAATGAAGTCTCACCCGAGGTAGAGGCAGGGGTGGTTGTAAGACTCGTATGTCTGCAACCTTATCTGGGACACATATATGTGATTCTAATATTTAACAGAGCACTTAGCAGTAAACATTCATCTACATTCAGTTATTGGTAACAACACAAACAAACCTTAATCACAGAGCATCGTAGTATTTAGCCAGATCCACATCTAATAGAACTTAGCATAAAATGAACATATTAGATATAGAAGATTCAAGCACTGATCATACTCACATAGGTCAGATCTAACATTCATCTATATCAAAGAACTAAGCACATTAACATATAAGAACATCAACACATTGCACAAAGAAGAGCAACATTGTTGGCACAGGGGCATGCCCAGGGTTCAACGCTCAAGAGCGCACCAACAAAGCCCTAACTACCGGCCCGTTCGACAACACTTGTGAAGCATATGAAGTCTCACCCGAAGTAGAGGCATGGGTGGTTGCAAGACTTAGGTGTTTGCAACCTTAGCTGGGACACATATCTGTGATTATCCTCTAGAACCTCTTGTAACCTTACAGTATTAGCCCTTTTCTTTTTTAACTTCCTAGCCTTCTTCCCAATGAGTTTCGTATCAGTAATTATTTTACCATTCTGATGTTTATATTCTGTGGTCTTAGTTATGTCACACCGTGGAAAATATTTCTTAGGGTTCTTTGATAATACTTCTTTTGTATAAAAAATAGGTAACTCGATCTTCTGTGGATCCTCAAGTGTTCTCTTAGCTTCGACATTAGAGCTACTAATATTAAATATCTGCGATTTTCTCTTCTATTATTCAATCAAGTGCACGATCCTTCTGGTCATAAAGTCTTTTAACTCTTGCTTCTTCTGTTCCAACACTTTCTCTTCTTCTCTTCGTTTGGCCTATTCTCTATCAATCCAGGGTTTTCCTATGAGCATGGTAAACAAGGCACTATCTTCAACAAATTTAATGATCTCAAAGTCTTCCTCTGTTGAAGTTCCATTGACAGTCATAGGTATCCGGGCGAGCCTTCCACATAGGTTTACTAGCTTTCCTCTGAAGAAACTTGTTCCTCCTAGGGAAGGGATCATGGCAGGCTTTCCTATAGCTTCCCAAGTTCTTTCTGGCATAATGTTCACTTGCATTTCTTCATCAAGAGTACAGTCAATGTCAAAGTCCCCTATTCTTGCTTCGATTTTCTCCTTTTCTTTGAAGATCTCTGATAACCTAACATGTTGGTGGTCATTCAAGGTATCTCTCATCTGTAGCAATATCGTTTTTGATTCCTTCTGGGTTTCTGCTATAATCTTGGTCTCTTGATCTCCCTCAGGGTTTTCTTGTTCCATATTCAGCTTCTCAAGCCTAGAAATCATTCTAGGGAAATCCAATACTTCATGGTCCATAACCTTACAACAGAGGCAACTAGGTCTTCTCCCAGGGAATTATTTAGCAAGATGTCCCAATCATCTGCAACTATAACAGAGGGTTAATCCTCTCATCCATTTATATGTTCCCCAAATCCTTCTATATTGCACACCAGGATCATGGTGGCTAACCTGCAATTTTTTTTTTCTAGGGCCTGCATCCACTTGTTAGTCCAGACATTCTTTCGATGCATAGGTATAACATATCCATCACTATACTTATCAGATCTATTCATAACAAAATTTCTTTCATCTATTAATGCCCTAGTTTTGAAGCTAGGACAAAATCTATCAAACATACCTAGATCCATGCTTTAGAAACAAAAAATTTCACTTATCTTACTTCTGCAACTCACAAAGCTTCCAGATCTAAAACTTTTAACTATTCTTACCTTTATCAAGGCATAGAGCTTATAGATCTTACCTTTTTCTTCGCAGATCTGACTTCTTTTCTTCAGATCTGACCTCTCTTTCTTCAGATATGACCTCTCTTTCTTCAGATCTGGCCTCTCTTTATTCAGATATGACCTTATTTCTTGGCACAAAGCTTCAAAGGTCAAACAGAACACTACGCACTAGGGAAACAGATCTATGTTATTTCACACAAAGCTTCTTCTTCTTTAGTTCCCAGCAATCATAGTTCCAGGTCTCGGCAATGGAACCATTTGTTGGAACAGGGGCAAACCCAGGGTTCAACACTCAAGAGAACACAAAAAAATCCCTAACTACCAGCCCATTCGGCAACACCTGTGAAGTAGATGAAGTCTCACCCGAGGTAGAGGCAGGGGTGGTTGCAAGACTCAGGTGTCTGCAACCTTAGCTGGGACACATATATGTGATTATCTTTCTTACAACGCACTTAGCATTTGTTATTCCTTAACATAAATTCATTAATATACTTCACAGAAGTCATAGAGAATTGCAGTGAATACTTATACTAAGAATGATTCAGTACTTATTCACAACAATATAGGTTAGATTCAACAGATCAAGCACTAAGCATCTCATATATCAGATCTAATGTTCATTCATTCATCAACATCACAGAGCATGACTAGATCTACTTAACCACATCAAGCACTTAGCCAAGAAAGAGATACATACATAAGAGCGAAGCACAAAACACTATACACACAGTTACCATGGTTCACCCCCACCTTGGGGCTACGTCCACAAAGTCTTCTTTATCTTATCTTGGTCAAGTAGTTACAACATAGAGCTTTAACGACCCTTACTTTGCACAGGACAAAAGATCTGTGCAACTCGCTAGATCGTTCTTCCTTTCTCTTTAGCATCAGGCTATAACAACTTGCCCTTAGCTCTCTGATCTCATGCACATAACACTCTAAGATACATCCAATCACACAGATCCCATTACTAGCACTAAGCTTTCATTCATACATCACACAGATGTACTACATTACTATCTCCCCTATCTTACTATCTATATTGCCTATTTATAGATTACAAAATGGGCCTAAATGTGGGTAAACCCATGAGCCAACATCCCTTTCTCGTTACATCAACCCAAAACCCTAAAATGGACCCCAAAATAGGTCTTGCTTCCTTATTTTCTACTTCGCATTGCGCTCCTTCCTTGGCAAGCTATCGTAGTCCCAAAAGTGGTCGAGTAAGACCAAGTACTCTTCAAAACTTGGTCAAGGGCCAACAAACACATCATATACATGGTTCACCCCCCCTGGGTCTACATCCACCAACTCTTCTCCTCTTCTATCATATTATATTAATCAGTTACATGCATAGAGCCTAAAAAACCCTACTCCGCATATGACAGGAGATCTGCGCACACCTTGCCAGATCCTCCTTCCATGAGATAGGTTACAACACTAAGCCTTCTACAGTCACTTGCACTCAACTCTGCAAGCTTCACACAGTATGCACAGAGCACTTACAATCCTTTGATCACATAGATCGATCACTAGCACTTAGCACATTGGCCTAACATCACATAGATTCCCCTCCTTACATTTCTTAGACATCTATTTATACTTTAAAACATAGGCTTAAACATGGGTAAACCCATGGGCCAACATACCATACCCATTACATATTCCCCAAACCCAAAAATCCCTAAAAAGGGGCCGAGATCCCATGATCTCCTCTTCATCTTGCACTCCGTCTTCGATAGGCTTTCAAAGTCCCAAAATAGGTCAAACTTGACCAAGTATCTCCCAAAACTTGGTCAAGGGCCAACAACCCCCCAACACTCACCTGTGACCCGTCTCGAGTCACTATGATCTGGGTAGTTCTGCTTTGAAATCCTCGAGCTTGGATCGAGCTACTTTGACTTGTTGTTGTTCCACAACCTCCTGTTCAGTGAAATATTGGATGACTACCTCGTTCACGGGTCCTTCTAGGCATTGTTCTGCTGTAACAACAACTTGCTCCAGTTCTGTTCCTCGACCTTCGATCTCTGTGAACAGTTGGTAAGCCTCACCGTGTATAGGTTGGAGTCTTTGAGTCACTTCCATGACTTTGCTATGAATGGTATGGACCTTCTGCTAGGTAGTGCATTGCTCTTGGGATCGATTCATTCTTTCCACCACTGACATGGGCTTCAACTGTGCTTGTATTATCTCTACTTGATACTTCGCTTCCTAGAGCTGTGACTCCAGTGCCTTCAATTATGGATTCTCAGTGAGTTTCTCATAAATCTAGGCACTGCAATTACTGAGTTCCTTACATTCCACGGCAAGAGCCTTTATTCTCTCGATTGCGGTCCTGGTAGTCACTTCTCTTTGATCTCTTATGTCTTGCGGAGTGCTAGGCACTATGAAGAGCTCTAAATATGCTATTCTTTTCTATAGATGTTGGATGGCTTATGTGAGCTTCTCTATGTGATGCTCAACCCGGTCTTCTATATGTGGCTTGCAACCTGTCACAGAGCGAAGTGCTCTGTTGAATGCTTCTTTTACCTTGAGTTGCCCTGCAAGTAACTGTTCCTTTTCTTGCTTCATTTGCGCTTTCTCCTCATCAAACCTTGTCTGGAGAGCAATCTTCTCCTATTTTTCAACTCAACGTTGTTCTACAAGTACTCCTTGTAATTTCTTCAAAGCCTGGGTGACTTGGTATGTTTTTTCTTATGCTCGTCGAAGGTGAGCTTCAGTTGCATCATCTAGTTGACGTAGTTAGTCTGGCTCATCTCCCAATTCTTATTCTCCTGATGGTACGGGTGCAGTGGAGACTGCATGACTAGATTGGAGAGCCTCTTGTACCCCTCGAAGCTCGACCTCAATTCTATCATACATTTCCTCTTACTTCTCTGCTTGTTTCTCCATGATTTCCAGTGAAGCGTCGTTTAGAGCTGCTATGATGAAGTGAAATTCATCAGGAGAAAGTGTGGTCTGCATCTTGGTCACGGTGGCTCTTGATTTCTTTCGAGAAGAAGGTTTCGGGGGAGAAACCATCCTCTTCTTCAAGGGGTCAGCCTCATCTCTGGGCGGTGTTACTTCTCCTTTATTTTTTTCAACTTCTCTGTCCTACATCTCTTCATCATCGCCATCACCTCCTCGCTTAGGTGATATGGAAGCAGTCTTCCCTGAGGCACTTCTTAAGTCTTGGACCTCTTCAGTCTTCTATCTTCTATTGGTTCCAGATGTCTCCTGTTCTTTGTGAGTGGTCTCCAGGCTATCCAGTTCAGGATCAGACATCTCTGCAGGGTCAGCGGGGATAAGGAGGTCTGTGGACCAGTCCTTAGTGAACTCCTCCAGGTCCTCTTTTGTAAGTTTATAGTACGACTGGAGCTATT
Organism: Picea sitchensis; assembly: GCA_010110895.2. Taxonomy (NCBI): domain Eukaryota; kingdom Viridiplantae; phylum Streptophyta; class Pinopsida; order Pinales; family Pinaceae; genus Picea; species Picea sitchensis. Next base: position 54,950 of record SNQJ01S0156170.1, on the reverse strand, counting down.
CCTTGTGTTCATCGGTTTGCATTATAATGTAAATGAAATGCCAATCTGCAGTGAAATTCATCAGGGGTCAGAACCTCTGTAAGGTGTTCGGAGTCATGCGAGGCTCAACTTCAATGGCTCTCTTTAGTTGAAGGTAATAGGTATGAAAAAAAATGTTCGACTGCCACTATTTGTTCATATCACTCGAATACCAAAGGGTAGAGAACTTCACGTCAAGCGACTCAAATGGCTTGATATTCAGGAAGGTCGCACCTTCTGGCATTTCCCAGGCAACAAAGGTGATGAGGATCGAGATCTAGCTGAAGTGAAACTCATAGCCCTGATCCTGTGCTTCACAATAGTCTAGTTCAAGATGGTTGACTAGGTACTATTGGATTTACTTCACACACACCTAGGATTTATTTTTCCTAAGGTTATTCCTTGTTTATTAGTCATAATTAGTCATTATCCAGTCTCCTATATTTTAGGGGAGAATATTCCACCTGGAGAATATTCTCTTTCAGTTGACACTT
>SNQJ01S0156170.1:43015-54428 GCA_010110895.2 Picea sitchensis | reverse complement strand
TCATCACCAACTCACTTCTCTTTGTTCAGTCAGTTACCTGAAGACTAGTTGACTAGTTAACTCAGTTAGGTGGCAGTTCACTCCCGTAACTGCCTGAGAGACTAGACTAGGTGGCAGTTTACTCTTGTAACTGCTGGTGTGTGTCCAAATCAATCTAGAACACCAAGATGGCTCATTAGTTACTCATGTTTACTATATCTATTGTAAATTATTCATTCTTTGAGTGTGGAATAACGGTTAATGAGAATTCTTCCATTCTTTCTATCTTGCTTCTTCTTTCTCAATTTCTTTCTACAAATGTGTGTAGTATTTTCTAGCTAGATCTATTTTGTGCAGGTTCAACAGATTTATAGGTACTTCTCCTAGTTCACCTGTAAGCCTTCTACACACTTCCCCGTGAGGTCGATGACAAAGACCGTGACCTGTGTGGGTCGGTTCTTGCATACCATCCTTCCAGCTATTAACTGACATGCTAGGCGCACTGTGCCATTCTAGATGGAGGATACCTTGTAGGCTCCCGTCCCCTTCTCAACATCACCATATGTGTCCTTATATCCTGTGCTAGCACATGATTTGTGGCCTTTCCTGGGTAGAAATCCTGTGGGTCAGGTCCTTGCATACTTAACCCTGTGATCCTATGGATTAGCATCAGATTGAATGTAATACGGTGATCCATCCATAAATAGCCACCATGGTAACACAACAATAGCAGCTTGACACAGACGTTGACTTCATGATGCCTTCTGAAGTGGGGTATTTTCATGATATTTAGTAAGGTGGACTGTGCGAGGTTCATCGTCCATGACTAAGGGATGATCTTTGAGTTCTTCCTCTTCGTTCTGGTTAGGTACTTATGCAGGGCAAGCATACTGTATTTTTTGCGATCTCTGAGGTTGAAGTCATTGAACTTCAATGCTGTGATCTTATCTTTCTATACAAAAATTGCACATATCCCCTTCGGGAGGTACACAGTAATGATGGTGTACTCAAATTCCATTGGCACACTATCTCGACTCACTGCCCCGGCCAGAGGTGGGATGTAACCAGGCAATATGGACAAGATCAACTTCGCATTGGCTAGGTCGTCTTTGTGTTTAGTTCTCTTTTTTGCTAAAGGTCGGGATGATATGGCTCCACGAGCATTCGACAGAGAGGCTTGCAGTACTCTCATTGATGATCCTTGAATACTTGCAGACATCACTCTTTCAAACATTACCCTTTCAGTCATTAGGTCAATAAGAACTTCCTCGACAATTTTATCTGCAACACTAAGCTTGTTCGACATGCACGCTCGTGGTTGAAAATCTCAGGTTCAAAGAGTAACAGGTTAACGCAACGGGATAGATGGCACTAACACAATGATCACTGTGCGAAATCAACTATGTTGCGGGCTCAAATTCACGATTAGAAAAAGTGTTCTCTGTGCGTAGCGCGACGAGATAAATAGATACTTGGTAATAGATCTCTTGCAATGGGTAAGAGGCCTTCATTAACTTAGTTTTGTCCGTTATGGAAGAATCCCAATGGTCTGGTGGCAAGCTGTCTAACCTTTAATGCCTCTCTTCGCATTCAGGGTGTCATTCTAATGGATATACTGGTCCCAACAGTTATATTGCTTCGCCATGGAGAAGTGCCATGTGACGATGTTCTGATATTCTATCGAAGCTCCAATTCTGTAAATTTTCCTTCTGTGAAGTTCCCTCAGGAACCTTCTGTGACTTTTCAATATTAGCTCTCTTCTTACTTAGTTTTCTAGCCTTCTTTCTGGTGGGATTCATCTCAAAATTCATTTTTCCATTCTGATTCTTATCTTCTTTTGGCATAACAACTTCGCGCTGTTGAGATTCCTTCCTAGAAATCAAGGGTAATACTTCATCTGTACCTGGAATAGGTACTGAAATCTTCTATGGGTCTTCTAGTGTTTTTCTAGATTCGACATTCCATTCTTTGGTTTTAAATAGCTTTGCTCGATTCTCCTGTTCTTCAATCAAGTGTGTGATCCTCCTAGTCATGAAATATTTTAGTTCTTTCTTCTTTTGTTCTAAGACTTTTTTTTCTTCCCTTCTTACTTGATCTCTTTCAATCCAAGGTTTTTTGAGCAACATAGTAAATGGAGCACTATCCTCAATAAATTTAACAACTTCAAATTACTCCTCTGTCGAAGTTCCATTGGCATTCATAGATATCTGGGTGAGATTTCCACACAGGTTTATCAACTTTCCTCTAAATAAATCTATTCCTCCCAATGAAGGAATCATAGCAGGCTTTCCTAAAAGTTCCCAAGTTCTTTCTGTCATGATATTCACCTGTGTTTCTTCATCTAGAACATAGTCAATGTCGAAGTCTCCTATTCTTGCTTCAATGCATTCTTTTTCTTTGAAGAACTCTGATAAACTAATATGTCGGTGGTCATTCAGGGTTCTTTGCATCTGTAGTAATACTTTCTATGATCCTTTCTAGGGTTCTATCATAATCTCAGTTTCTGGATTTGCCTTAGGGTTTTCTTGGTTCATACTCATTCTTTCAACCTTAGCAATCATTCTAGGGAAATCCAATACTTCATGGTCCAGAGCTTTGCAACAGAGGCAACTAGGTCTTCTACTAGGGCATTCCTTAGCTAGATGTCTCGGTCTTCTACAATTGTAACAAAGGGTTAATCCTCTCTTTCTCTTAAATGATCCCCAACCCTTCCTGTACTGCATGCTAGGATCATAGTAGCTAACCTACAAAAAAATCTTTCTACGATCCTGCATCCATTCATTAGTCCAAACGTTCTTTCTATGCATAGGTATAACATATCTTTCATTATTCTTATCAGATCTACTCATATCAAATCTTATTTCTTCTATCAGTGCCCTAGTTTTCAAGCTAGGATAAATCTTATTAAACATACCTAGATCCATACTTTAGAAACAAAAATTTTCCACTAATCTTACTTCAGCAGAGCACAAAGCTTCCAGATCTTAAAAATTTTCACTATTCTTACCTTTATCAGAGAACAAAGCATTCAGATCTTACCTCTTTTCTTTAGATCATACTTCTTTTCTTTAGCAGAGAGATTCACAAACTAAGTAGAGTGTTGCACGCTAGAGCGACAGATCTACGCACAGAGCTTTCACAATTTCAGGTCGGATATTTGCACAAAGCTTCTTCTTTCTTAGTTCCCAATAATCGCAGTTTCAGGTCCCAACAATAGAACCATTTGTTGGCACAGGGGCAGACCCAGGGTTCAACGCTACAACAATGCACCAACAAAACCCTAACTACCGGCCCTTTCGACAACACTTGCGAAGTAGATGAAGTCTCACCCGAGGTAGAGGAAGGGGTGGTTGCAGGACTCAGATGTCTGCAACCTTAGCTTGGACACAGATCTGTGATTCTAATATTTAACAGAGAACTTATCAATAAACATTCATCTACATTTAGTTCTTTGTAACAGCGCAGAAAAACCCTAATTATAGAGCATCGCAGTATTGAACCAGATCCACAACTAATATCCCTTAGCATAAAAGGAACATATTAGATCTAGCATATTCAAGCATTGATCATACTCACATAGGCCAGATCTAACATTCATCTATATAAAAGCACTAAGCACATTAACATATAAGCACATCAAAAAATTGCACAAATCAGATCAACACAACACATACGTGGTTCACCCCCCCTAGGGAAACGCCCACCAAATCTTCTCCTCTTCTATTATCTATTGTTAATAAATTACATGCATAGAGCCTCAAAAACCATACTCTGCATAGGACAAGAGATCTACGTGCACCTCACCAGATCCTCCTTCCCCGAGACAGGTTACAACACTAAGCCTTCTACAGTCACTTGCACTCAGCTCTGCAAGCTTCACACAGTATGCATAGAGCACTTACAATCCTTTGATCACATAGATCGATCACTAACACTTAGTACATTGGCCTAACATCACATAGATGCCCCTCCTTACATTGCCTAGAAATCTATTTATACTTTAAAACATAGACCTGAACATGGGTAAACCCATGGGTTGTCATCCCATACCCATTACATAATCCCAAACCCCAAAAATCCCTAAAAAGGGGCCAAGATATCGTGATCTCCTCTTCGTCTTGTGCTCTGTCTTCGACAGGCTTTTGAAGTCCCAAAATAGGTCAAACTTGACCAAGGATATCCCAAAACTTGGTCAAGGGCCAACAATGCTCCAAGGAGTTCAGAATATGTAGAATTTTGGAGAACAGTAAGTTTTATGAAGGAAAATACAAAAAGATAGCCAAACTTTGGAGGCTTATTTCAGGAGCTACACTCAACATTTTTCAGTGCCGTCTATTGTATTGGGTTTCTGAGGAAGAACATAACATAACTGAGCTAGTCAGATATCTATTTTATGTACCCTTGATGTACTTTTAGATCATTGAAGAATTAATAAAGAAGCCTCCCCCACTGAGACAAAGGCCCGGAGACGTAGGCAATATTGCTGAACTCTGTTAACAACTTTGTTGTTATGGTTTGCTGATTCTTTGTGCTTAATTTCAGATATGCATATCTTATTATGGCTTCCATGTTATATCATTAATTATTCCTCTTTCTTCAATTCCTAAATGGTTAATGAACTCATGTTTTTAAAACTCAACCATAGTCTTTAAAATATATTTTAGGATCAAGGTGCCACCATCCCAACAAAAAATCACTCTTTAGGATCTCCCCAACAATTTAGTACTACCAACATAGGGGGATCACAAGGTCCATTTGAGACAATAAAGACTTCACCTCCCTCCTAGTATTCTTTCAGATCGTTTCCTTTCCTTGCAACACTCGACTTACCGTATTTGTCACATTTAACAAATGACCCCTTATGGATGACAATTCCATCCAAGATACCATAAAAAATTTCTAAGTTTGACGGGAATTGAGAGAGGACCCCTCTACACACATCATGACTTAGCACTTATGGTGTTCATCCAACTCATTGATGGATGATAGTCTGAGGCTGCATCTTTTCCAAAGATCCCTAACCAGAGCCACTTCCAAATGGTACATTGAACTTAAAGGAGATTCTTTTAGAAGCTTCAATGACCTGACTATGGAATTTTTAATGCACTGCCAATTTCATATTCGGTACACGATAGGAATGGAGCTCTTGAATTTTCTGCATTAAGGCAATGCCACTCACATCTGTGATCATTTACATGAGTGGTAGAGACAATATATGATGATTAAGACCTTGATTCTGGAAACACTTCTTATGGAGTGGTTTACCAAGTCCCTCTTACCACCCATTTCTAGGGATGTAGCTATGGCTGGGGTGGCCACTGAGGAGCAATCCATTTTGCATTTCCAACATTTAGACTTGATCTATTCTCAGTCGGTTACTCTATATGCCATCATTCCAAATGCTCCTTTCCCATCAACTGATCCATGAAAACCCAACCTAGGACCACCTTCCGATGGCGTGGTTGGTTCTATTTCACATGCATATGTGAAACAATTAGCTGATGAGATGGGTCTAATGTCCATTAAGTCTCACTCGTCAGTTTCTAGCACTAATGCTCAAATTTTTGTGGTCCCTTCTCAAACCTTCGAGGTGAATTCAATGTAGTCTAAAAAACTGAAGAATACTACACAAGTTGGAGGTAAGAAAAAGAGGATAAAGAAGAAAAACTCCACTAATGAGAAAGGGATTGACCCTATCAAAAATGCCTAGGATGGGGCACTAAGGAAAAGAAGAAGAGTCATTTTCCCTGCACGATTTGTTAGGAGGACCATCCTACTCACCAATGTCCTTTGAAGGATGAGATCCATCGATTTTTGGCACAACAACGAGCCCCCCCAAAACTTGTTATCCTAACCCATCCTTCCCCCCTTAGACCTCAGAATATGGTTTCCATAAATCCTCCCCCTCTGCAAGGGGGAATGACAAGTACCCCTCACCAAGAGGGGTCTTCCTTGAATGATTCTTTGTTTATGTGTGACCACATAGTCAACCTGTAGACTCGAAACAAGAATCACAAAATTCCCGAGCCTTCTCATGCTGCCCCATAAACAACATCTTCTTCCTAGCCTAGTGGCCCTCTTTAGATAGAGAAGCCATATTTTGACCATTTCTTCACCCCCCGAAGGGCGTTCTTCGATGCACGACACATAATCCAAACACATGGGCTACCCACAACTATGGTATTGTGGAAGACTTAGCCCATGCACCCTATGCCTTGTCTGCACTTGAAGTTCTCCAAAGCTTCCCCATGCAGCAGAAAGCCTTGCTATCTTCCATAGGTGGGGTTGATCCTTCATAGTCGAGCTTGATGACATTTTATTCATCTCAGGTAACTCATAGGCTCTCCCATTAGTTCTCATTTTAGATCATAGTGCGATCTTTGGGGAAAAACATTGACCAGAGAGTGGTGGATGAAGGAGCCTCGATTTTCATCATGTCCATTTTTTCTTGGAAATCCCTTGGCTTTCTTAATATTCATACATATACCACACTTTAGAAATCATTCGACGAACATATGTTCCAACCTCATGGAATCATCACCACCTTAACTATTGAGTTAGGTGGAAAGACTATCTCCGTCATCGTGAAGGTGGTCGACGCTGTAAAACCCCAAGATCGAGCCCCAGTTGAAATTGTAAATATGTTTATAGGCTGGTGAGCCAGGTTATTATAAGTTAAAAGTCTTATGTGATTATTAGGCTGAAGAGCCTATATGCTAAAGGCCAATGATCCTATTTTTGTATATGTAAACACTCATATCATTAATAAAATACATCACTGCATGTAGACCAACCATGATAAAAGAGTATGGGGGACTAAAATCCACTAGGAATGGAAAGGAAAGGCTAAGAGCCTAGGAAAGGGGATAAGCTAGAGGGCTTATCTCCAAGGGAATATTATAATATTATTTCTAAAAGACTATGGTGAGGATAATTATTTTATCCTAAGTCCTTATGGGAAAAAGAATTAAATACAAGTGGAGAGAAATGAGATCCTCGAGAGCCATGTTTCATCAAGGGCACATGCAAATAAGGGTGGGGGAAATTAGTCCATTTACCACTCACTGAGCTATTCACGCCATCAACTTTACCTCTGGAGCCTGCACGCACACCTTCAACCATATCATTGTACTTTTCTATTATTAGCAGTAAAAACGTACCCTTCCTGGGATGCTCAACGTACCTGTACCTACTTGAGCCAATGTTGTACCTTTATTTCATGATCAACAATTGTTACGTTCCATGAACATGGTTGCTACCATTACCTGTTCCATACCCGAACTTTGCTGCTGCCAACACTTGTACCTGGATTACTTAAGCACTAGACTAAAGAAGCATGTTGTTAGGCCCATGGGTTTGAAGAGGCAGTTTGTTAGGCCCACATATTGAAGAGGTGGGTTGTCATGCCCATGAGAGACTCTCTCTAGGTGAGAGAATTATTGGTAATTTATTTCTTGAGGGAGCCCAACTACAGCTACAGTGCTCTCAGACTTCTTATCCGACCTGTTGTTGAAGCCTTGGAAGGGAAGTGGGGCAGCCGAAGGACTGTTGAGCAAAGAAGGGGCACACTTTTTAGGGTGGTACAAGCATGTGGGGAATGAGAGATTGTGAGCTGTTAGTTTGAGTAGGCACTTGATGGAGTTGTTCCTGCTGTGTGAGACACATCAACCTAGCTAGGAATCCAATTACCTGGGTGGATTTTAGTCCCAACGCAGAGGTAATCCATTGTTGAGAGTATTAGCAGTGTGGTCTAAGGATGGGAGGATCGTGGAAGGTCTACACACAGTTGGTGTTCTTTTGTCAAAGATAAGTATCAATTATGTGTTAATTTACATGTTGTGTATTTATACACGTGTTTATATTTATGGGTTTTTCCTCTGTATGCTGCATGTATATTTGTATTGTTATTTCTGCATGAATCTATGTATTTACATAACATATTTGTTTTATAACATATATTTGCATGAAATTATTGTTTTATGAGTGGCATGGCTCGACCTGGGGGGGGCGAGTATGTTACAATTTGGTATTAGAGATCCTGTTTCCAACACTGAGCCTAGATGGGCCAAGCAAGTTAATTGAGTCACTTGTGTGGAATTGGGCAAAATCCCCAACTTTTGTTGTTAAAATTCTTGGAAAATTTGAAGAAATCCACCAAATGGTGAAATTTTCATAATTTAATAACTGTTTAGGAAAATTCCAACCTTGGATGGGTCAAATTTGAAGCACAAGAAGTTTGCTAGTGATTTCTTAAGTCCCCAAAAGAAGAGAAATCTCCTTGTGAGAAGGTGAACGGAAAAGATCTATTTGGGAAAGGTCTGAATCCTTCACACCCATCAGGTCTGAAAAAGGAGCATGGCGGTTAACCCCTCAAGTCCTTCGGACTTCGTTTCTTCGACAATTTTTAAGTCCTTGTTGAAAAGGAGGCAAAATCCTTGAAGCTCCAAAGTCCTGGAGTGAATCCACATTGTAGATTATCGGGAGAAGGTGGGCCATTGGATCCCTGAGTGGTTCATAAATTTGACACTCTGGGAGAATTTGGTTGTAGATGCACGGAGTGGAGATTTCCCTGAAGTACCGAAGTTCATAGCCAATCTGAACCATTCTTGTTTGGGAACACATATCCGTAGATTAACCAATTTAGTAACTCGACATTCTATAGTTTTATAGTGTTATGTTTGGAATTTCTCTGAAGCCTAGAGTTCCAAAGTCCATGAGCGTTGTAGTCCCAAAGCTCCGGGGAGCACTTGTTTGAGAGTTCAGAAATTCAATGTTCAGGAGTTTTAAAGTGTGTTGGTGTGGAATCTTTGAAATCCTGAAGATCTAGAGCGCCAAAGTAGTGAAGCTTTAGAGAGAAACGATTCAGGATTTCGCTAGTTCGACGTTCGAGTGTTTTGAAGTGTTACGGTGTGAAATCCTTCAAAGCCCAAAATCCCAAAGTCATGGAGTGCCAGAGTGACGTGGCCTGCTGACATCACCTAGGGTGATGTGGACCCACTTTATGTGTGCCACATGTCATCCCGATTTATGATTTTCATAGACCTTTTGTGCCAATTGGGCTTGACATGTGTCACCCATCGATTGGACGATGTGCAATCTCCACATTTTTTCCACGTAGAACCCCTTGGTGCGTAGTTTCTAATGAGACCGTCGAAGTTCAAAAATTTGGATTTCAGAGGAAATGTTGGGTTGTGTTGTAAAATCCTCTGAATCCCGAAGCTCTGGACAGTCGGAGTCTCGAAACTCCAGAGGATAATCATTTGAGGAGTTCACCACTTCGGTGTTCGGAGGAAATGTTGTGTGGTGTAGGTGGAACCTCCGAAGCCTGAAGTTCCGAAGCACCAGAACCCCAAAGGTCCAAAGAAGCGTATGTTCAGAAGTTTGCCAATTCGACATTCGAGGGAAATAAAGTGTGATGAAGGTGAAATCTATGAAGCTCAAAGTCCTGAATCCCTGAAGTGTAGAAGCTTCAGACAAACACCTTTCAACTAAGCGCTTTATCATATCCCGTGGTCATATGAAGTTTTGGCCGAAGTAAAGGGGGCTAGTGCCCAAATTTTTGATTTTAAAGACTGAAAGAGGCTAAAAGAAGGAGTTTGTGGGGTCCGATTGGTACAGACTTGAAAATGAGGGAAATTATAGAATCCTGTAAACCTAAAGAGAGAATCTACCACGGGTCCAAGAGCTAATTTGGATCTGAAGAAGAAGAACAATTGTACAGGGATTACCTCCCAGGAAGGACAATTTTCAAATGTCCATAACGTTCTGGTCAAGACTCAGAATTTAGCAAGGAAGTAGGCGTTAGAAAGGTATTGAACAATAGATTATAACCGTTCACCCAAAAAATTGATCTGGATAGTAATTTTCTCAGAAAATTAGAAGAAATAATTCTGATGCATTATGGAACCAAAATTGAGCATCATTCCCTAAATTTATTAAATTAATTAACCTAACAAGTTCTGTTGGCTGCACGTTTTATAGAGTTAACAATTGTTAGATCATAACAAGATCAACATAGAGTGAAGAGGGATGGAAGATACATAGAGGGATTATATCTAGGAAGATGAGATCATAGGTATGGATGTCCATATGGGTAATGAAGGTACAAACTCAAATGGACATGTAGAAGGAAAGGAAGAAAGCTTGAACATGGTAGAGACCATTAAAAATTTGCAAAAGGATTTCCAAAGTTATAAATATAATAATGAAAGGATCATAAAATCCAAGGAGAAGAAGGAGGAATTCAATATAACGTTAATGAAAAACTTAGAAAGAATAAAAAAGAAGATGGATAAGGAGTTTGAATCAAGAAAATCAGGAATTCATAGGTCTCATGATGAGAATGGAAGAACAATAAGTGTTAGTAGACATTGCCATCACTCCCCAAGGCATTCCAATAGGAGAGAACATATTAGCTCAAGTCCATCCCCTGTCAGGAAGCCTAAGAAGAGGACTGGGGTGGATGGGCTGCAAGGATAAATGAACAAAATCAAACTTCCTACATTTGATGGTGAGCACAAGAAGGATGAAGGTGCAGAGATATGGCTGCTGGGCATGAGAAAGTATTTTCAGTTACATAATTACTCTTCACACGCAGAAGGAAGAATTGATATCTATAAACTCAAGGGAAAGGCGTCCATGTGGTGGGACCAATTTGTGCAAGTGCAACACATTAAAGAGAAGAATGTTACTCAGAAGAAATTTAGGAATTATTTTCAAAAGAAATACTTGACTAAAATATACTATGACAATAAAATGAAGGAGTTCTTTGAACTCAATCTAGGGAGTATGACCATAAATGAATATGAAAGAAGGTTTTTGGAACTGCTAAACTATGTTTCTTTCATCAAGGATGAAACAATTAAGATTCAAAGGTATTTGAGTGTGATTCCATCATTAATCAGTGAGAAGATACAATATGATGATCCCAAAACATTGGAGGAGACCATAAGGTGAGATAAATTCCTATACGATCAACATAAAGGAAAGCCAACTTTCCAAAAAGATTGGGAAGACAAGAAGAAATACAAGATGGAACGAAGGAAGAAGGTGACTAAGCCACCATTCTTTAGAAATAATCCTCAAGGACAACCAACTTCTAGAGAACCCATAATGATTTAGACAAGGGAAAAGGCCATGGAAACCACCTATTCAATGTTGGGGTTGTCAGGGAAATCATATGTGTAAATATTGTCCCCATTGTTGAAATAATGTAACTGCAAAGAGTATTCTTATTATTATTGATATTTTATTCATAATATCAATCCCCATTGTGGATTGATCATGTCAGATATTTTAATAGGACCAAATCCCCTTTTGCGGATTGGTCAACAGACAATTATAATAGGCAGAATAAGAAGTCGGCCCCAACAGTTAATTAAAAGACCCAGAAATATAATAAAGGTGGGTTTACCCACCCAGATGGAGAAGTCGT
>SNQJ01S0156170.1:21557-40006 GCA_010110895.2 Picea sitchensis | reverse complement strand
TGGGTTTTCTTCCCCTAGAGGGTTTCCCAGGATAAATGTCGTGTCTCTTGTGAATGTGTATTTCTCAGTGATCTTGTTCTTATGTTGCTATTATCTATTGAAATGCAAAGAACTATAATAATGGCATAAACATTAACACCCACAGGGGTGAAAAGCTGAGGGATGTTCAAAATGTACAAAAATATGAAACAATGGAGGACATGGGAAGAAGTGTACCTAGGATCTATGCAACCTTGGACAATAAGCAAACATAGTTTCAGTCACATATGATTGAAGTGGAAGGTTTGATCAACAACCAAACCATTTCTATTTTAATTGATTTAGGGGATAGTAATAGTTATATAGATCCTAAGATGGTGGAAATATTTCATTTGATAAGAAACAAGCATGGAAAATATTGGTTGGTGCAAATTTCTATCGGAGCCAAAAGAAAAGTTAATGATATGATTAAGTCATGTCCAATGGACATGAATGAACTAAGAACTAGGGGAAATTTGAAGATCTTTCCTTTAGGTTCCTATGACTATGTAATTGGTATGGATTGGTTGGACCAACACCATGCTATCCTAGATTGTTACAATAAGGAACTTACTTGTTGGGATGGAGAAGGGAACCTAATGACAATACAAATAATTCCTAGGGAAATAACTGTCAGAGAAATATCGACATTGCAACTGTAAAAAAGTTACAGGAGATGGTGTCAAATATTTGCAGCTCATATGGAAGAGACACCTAAGGATGAGGTGTCAAATATTGAATATTATGTAGTCCTAAAATATTTTGAGAATGTATTTAAAGAAATACCAGGATTACCCCCTAAAAGAGATATTGATTTCTCCATCAATCTGATGCCGGTAGCAACTCCAGTATCCAAGATCCCTTACAGAATGAGTGCACCAGAATTAAAGGAGTTGCAATGAAACTTGAAGAGATTATGAAGAAGGGGTTATGAAGAAGGGGTATATACACCCAAGTGTGTCACCTTGGGGTGCTCCAGTATTATTTGTGAAGAGGAAGGATGTAACATTGATAATTTGCATGGACTTCAAGCAATTGAAAAAGGTAACTGTGAAGAATAAGTATTATTTTCCAAGGATCGATGACCTCTTTGATTAGTTGAAGAATGCAGAAATATTCTTCAAGATTGATCTCATATGCCTGATTATCATCAGGTAAGAATTAAAGATGAATACATCAACAAGACTACTTTCAGAACAAGGTATGGGAATTCTGAGTTTAGAGTGGTGCCATTTGGGTTATCAAATGCACCTCCTGTCTTCATGTGTTTAATGAATGGTATTTTCAGAGAATACTTAGATAAGTTTGTCATTATATTTTTGGATGAAATTCTTATATATTATAAGTCAGAGGAAGAACATGAACAACACTTGAGGATGGTACTACATGTATTAAGGGAGAATCAATTATATACCAAATTGAGCAAGTGTCCATTTTATCAGAACCAAATTAATTATTTGGGGCAATCATATCAGAGGAAGGGATAGTAGTGGATCATAAAAATATGGCCATTAGAGGATGGTCAACATGAAATAATGTGACGGAAGTCAGATCCTTTCTGGGCCTTGCAAGCTACTACAAAATATTTATTGCAGGATTCTCAAAGATTGCACACCTGATCACTTCCTTTCAAAAGAAGGGAGTGAAGTTTTAGTGAACATTAGAGCATGGAAAGAGTTTCCAACACTTGAAGAATTTATTAACCAGTGCTCCAATACTAAGGATTTCCGATACAAATGAAGACATCATTGTATGCACTGATGCATGTAAATAAAGACTTGGTGGAGTCCTCAATCAAAACAGATATGTGGTATGTTATGAATCAAGGAAGTTGAAGGAACATGAAAGACATTATGCTAATCATGATTTGGATTTGGAAGCCATAGTGCATGCCTTTAAGATGTGGAGGCACTATCTCATGGGGAAAAGGTTCGAGTTGAGGACAAACCACCATGGTCTAAAATATTTATTCGGACAACCAACTCTAAATGGCATGTAAAGTAGGTGGTTAGAATTTCTTAGTGAATATGACTTTGATATAAAGCATATCAAAGGGAAAAAGAACAAGGTGGCCGATGCACTCAACAGAAGAGTGCATGAGTTGCATGCTACAACCATTAGCATGCACCTATGCAATTTGAAAGACATAATCTTGGAGGCTACAAAATCAGATTTGAAATGCATGGAAACAGTAACAAAGTTACAATAGGGCATTTTGCAGCAGAAAAATAAAGACTACAAGCTGGGAAATGATGAAATTATCATGTATAGAGGCATACTTTATGTATCAAATTCCCAAGAATTCAAAAATCTGATATTCAGAGAAATGCATAATTTACATTATGTTGGGCACCCATGATATCAGAAAACTATTGTAGCTATCAAGAGACAATATTATTGGCCAGGCATGAAGAAAGAAGTTGTTGAGTACATTGCCAAATGTTTGGAGTGTCAAAAGGTCAAGGCTGATCATAGACACCCAACTGGGTTGCTGCAGCCATTACCCATCCTTGAGTGGAAATCGAAAGTGGTAACAATGGATTTCAACACCAAAATTCCCAGGCTGATCATAGACACCCAACTGGGTTGCTGCAGCCATTACCCATCCTTGAGTGGAAATCGGAAGTGGTAACAATGGATTTCAACACCAAAATTCCCATAAAAAACAAGCAGCATGATTCTATGATGGTAGTGGTGGACAAGCTTACTAAAGTTGCCCATTTTATTCCAGTGAAGCTCACTCACAAGGAAACCAACAGTGTTGATATTTATATGAAATAAATTTCTCGATTTCATGGTATACCCAAGACAATTGTGTCTGACAAAGATCCAAAGTTTACATCAAATTTCTGGAAAGGATTATTTAAAGGATTTGGAAAAAATTTGAATTTTAGCACAACTTATCATCCAGAATCTGATGGACAAACAAAGAGGGTGAATCAAGTGATTGAGGATATGTTGAGGATGTATGCGATGGATAAACCATAAAAATGGGAAGACTACCTACTCTTGGTAGAGTTTACTTATAACAATGTGTACCAAGCATCTCTAAATATGAGCCCATTTGAGGCACTTTATGGCAGAAGGTGCAACACACCTGTAACACGCCTGTAAGCTAGGACAACCTAGAAGATAGAGCAATGGTTGGACCAGATTTACTTAGAGAAATGGAAGAGAAGATGTCAAAAATAAAGCATAATTTAAAGGTTGCTTAAGACAGACATAAAAGATATGATGATAAGGGAAGAACTCACAGAGAATTTAAAGTGGGTGCCCATGTATTCTTGAAAGTGAAGGCCAAAAAATTTTCCCTAAAGTTGGGAAGTTGTTCAAAATTGGCAGCTCATTATTGTGGGTTGTTTGAAATCTTGGAAAGGATTGGGTCTGTAGCATACATACTTGCATTACCTGCATATATGTCTATTCATAATGTATTCCATGCATCATTTCTCAAAAAGTATGTACCTGATGATAATCATGTTATTGATTGGAATGTGATTCAGACAGAGAAAGAAGGGGCTTTTTAGGTGCATGCAGTGTGCACACTGGACTAGAAGATCAAGAAACTCTAGAATCCAACCATAGATCTAGTAAAGGTCCAATGGAGCTAGTACGGTCCTTAGGATGCAACTTGGGAGCATGAAGATGCTATGCGGGCATAATACCCACATCTTTTTGATGATTTTTGAACTATTTGGTTGTATATCTTTATATCTATTGCTAAGAGGACAATGCATAAATAAGGGGAGGGGTATGTAACACCCCAAGACCGAGCCCCAATTTAAATTGTAAATATGTTTATAGGATAGTGAGCCAGGTTATTATAAGTAAGAAGGATTATGTGATTATTAGGTCGGAGAGCCTAGATGCTAAAGGCCAATGAGCCTATTTTTGTATATGTAAACACTCATATCATTAATAAAATACATCACTCTGTGTAGAAAAACCACGATAAAAGAGTATGGGGGACTAAAATCTACCAGGAAGGGAAAGGGATGGCTAAGAGGCTAGGAAAGGGGATAAGCTAGAGGGATTATCTCCAAGAGAATATTATAATATTATTCCTAAAATATTATGGTGAGGATAATTATTTTATCCTAAGTCCTTATGGGAAAAAGAATGAAATACAAGTGGAGAGAAATGAGCTTCTGGAGATCCATGTGTCATCAAGGGCGCATGAAAATAAGGGTGGGGGAAATTAGTCCATTTCCCACTCATTGAGCCATTCACTTACTGATCCATTCACGCCATCAGACTTACCTATGGAGTCTGCACTCATGCCTTCAGTCATATCCCCATACTTTCTTGTTATCAATAGTAACCTGGGATGATCAATGCAACTATACCTACTTGAGCCAGTGTTGTACCTTTATGTCATGAGCAACACCTGGTCTGTGCCCCGAATGTGGTTTCTGCCATTGATTGTTCCATACCCAAACTTTGCTGCTTCCATCACCTATACCTATTTGAATTAATCACTGGATTGAAGAAGCGGGTTGTCAGGCCTGTGGGTTTGAAGAGGCGGGTTGTCAGGCCTATGGATTGAAGAGGCGGGTTTTCAGGCCCGTGAGAAACTCTCTCCAGGCGAGAGAATTGTTGGGAATTGATTTCTCGATGGAGCCCAACTGTAGCTATAGATCTTTGAGAATTCTTGTCTGGACTGTTGTTGAAGCCATGGAAGGGAAGTGGGATAGTCGAAGAACTATTGAGCAGAGAAGGGGCACACTTCCCAGGGTGGGACATGCATGTGGGGAATGAGAGACTGTGAGCTGTTAGTTTGAGTAGGAACTTGATGGAGTTGTTCCTTCTTTCTGAGACACATTAGCTTAGCTATGAATCCATTTACCTGGGTGGCATTTAGTCCCATCTCGGGGGTGAGCCACTGTTGAGAGTCTCAGCAGCGTGGACTAAGGCCGGGAGGATCGTGGAAGGTTGTAACACATTTCGTGGTCTTCTATCAAATATAAGTATCAATTTTGTGTTAATTTACATGTTGTGTATTTATACACGTGTTTATATTTATGGGTTTTTTTTTGTGTACGTTGTATGTATATTTGTATTGTTATTTCTACATGAATTTGTGTATTTGCAGAATATATTTGTTTTCTTAAAGTTATATAATTATATACAAATGAAATTATTGTTTTATGGAGTTCCATGGCCCGACCTGGGGGGACGAGTATGTTACAGATGCACCACTTCAGTAGAATTTGTTACTCGAGCATACTTGGTTCTATGATATGACTATAGTTGTCTCATCAATCTTTAAGGCCCCATGCTTCCCTCACTAAGGGAAAATCATCACCATCAATCAAATTACATTCTATACCCTATACCTTTGATCCAATGAAGGGTCAAATGTACCCTTTGTTGGTGAGAATGCACAGTCTTTTGTCAATGTCGGTGTGCGGATGATAAAACATACTTCGATAATGGGAAATTTTCCCCTTCCCCACTATCTCCCATTGCACATATTGCTCCAATTAATATGATTTATTTAGTTACCATTGAATCCCTCAGGTTTGTTGATCCTTGGGCGGTACCTCATTCCGAGGATATTGAATCATCTTGATCATCCATGCCACTCACTACGGTTTCTATTGTTAATCAGGGAATCCCATTGGCATCACCTAATATTGGTCAACAACTCCATCCTCATATGGAGTTTGATCAACCTACTCTTCCTAAATAGGTTGTTGACTCTCTAAGTTCAGGTGACATCCTAGATTCTGAGTTTCTTTCGGAAGAGGCCATCCTGGAAGTCATGGATTCCATAGAAAATCCAAGGGATGAGGTGCCATATCAATCACTTATCCTTATTTGTAAATCATCAGAGTTGACATGATGAGTCTTGACCTGAGAATGGGGCAATTTTCTCAAGCATCCAGTGGAACCCCTAGTCTCAACCCTTTTCCACATCGATTGTTTTTCCAGAACTTGCCACCAAATTTTTTGCTTCCCCTTCCTTTGAAGATTCAAATTTTGTACTTCCTTCATGTCTTGATGGATCCCATTGAGGAGATTTTGTAGCTCATGAAACCACTCATGATGAGTATATTCCACTGCAGACATTCATTTGGCCTGTGTGGGATGGCCCCTGTATGGTGAGCCATATGATGATGACATCGACCCATGAGTTCATTGGTTATGAAACAAATCCTTGGCCTGAGCCTTGCGATGGAATCTATTTTGCGCAAACCATCAAGATGTGTAGTGACTTGTACATAGGTCTGTGGTGTGAGTGCTTTTACCATATCCAAAAAATCCAAAAATATTTTCTTTTTTGATATTTCACTATGAGTTTTGACCTTGGAATCTAGTTTACATGTGCTTGGCAGGATTTTAGGGATTTTTTTTATGAACATGGTAACATCCACTACACTTGATGTATATATTTCTAAACTAGCATATAGGGATAGGTTTTTCTTTGCATTTTCCGCTTTGCATTATTAATCGTCCATACTGCCAACATTATGCCTTAGGTCTGGACCCAACCGATTGCGACCTTAGCCATTCCTTTTGTACGTCATAACTAGTTTGGAAGTGCCTACCATTCATGGGATCCCTAGTTAGCACTTGGATTTCCATTCGATTCCCATGCTTCATTTTTCATAGGCCCGAGAGCCCTCCTTTAGCCCCACCATGACTTGAATATTGAGCCTCATTCTCCTCTCTTCATCTATATTCTGGTTACATCCCATGGGGGTTCCAGAAAAATATTTATGTTACTTAATTTTCACCTATGCATTCTCTACTCGTATCATGCCTCCCGAAACTATACTAATGTTTTACCATATCCCACTTACCACTATGCAATAGCCTTGACCATCCACCTCTTGCATTATTTGGCCTCCATTTTGCATCCCCCTACCTAGTGAGAGAATTACTAGTAAGAGTGGATCTCACTTTATGGTACCATTTGCATTTATCATTTCTTAGGTCGGTTCCATGCACTTGGAACATAGGAGCATGTTCTTAAGATACTCATTCTTTCTCACCGAGTATAATTTTATCTCTTTTTTCAGACTCATAAAAGGACATGAAAAAGGTATCGAGATTAATTGCGTCATTCTTTTGTGATATTTAAACCATGAAGGAGACCAATTACACTTGTGTCATTATTTTGTTCTTGTTAAACCATGAAGGAAACTAAAAATACAAAAAAAAAGAGTGGGGGTTTTTCACCGTTGGTCTATGCTCAAAATGGTAGTGTCAGTCGAGTTACCCTTGAATATGGAACCTGTTTGAGTCCTCATCATACAATTGGGTTTTAGCTTTCCTAGGAGCCATCCCAGTAATATGAGTAAGAGATACTCCTCCTACTGGTTACTCTTCTAGTCATCATGGAGATTTCTTCAATGCCTCCTACGTTGTAGCACTAGATTCGTCCAACTCTTGTGTCTTACTTCCATGTCACCATTGTGTGATGCTATATGTTCAAGGGAAGTTTAAGCCTAATTTGAACATCTGCTATTTCATTCCCTTTCTGAGTCAACCATCCCTATGTTAGTTGTACTTTGTTATAATATCTCTTCAAATAATCTCTTAGTGTATGTTTTGTATCATTTGATGGGGAATACATCAAGGCCCTCCTTCAATAGATCTCTACCTATTGACTTCAACACATTATCTAGGAGAGGAATCTAGAAACCATTTGTTACCTTGGAGTTTTCACTCCTCAGTGGCATGCCTCCTCGTGATTGACAATGGGTTTTCATCAATTAATCCTAATTGATTGATTCTACGAGTATTCGACATCAGATCCTCTATTCACACTCATTATATTGTACTAGGTACCTTGGGGTGAATCTTCATCATTGGTGGATCCCCTTGTGTATGTTAATGGTATACATCAATGACTAGTAATTAGACGGTTTCAACCATATTCAACATCAACTCATCTATTATCATTATGTAGATTCATACCATTAGGGTTTGGGATGAAGACCTTGGGTTTGGGGCCATATCATTCCTTTACAACATCCCCTCCCAAGTTGCGATGGAGTATATTTCTTGTTTATGAAGACTTCGGGGGCACTCTCCTTAGTGTTCATTATCTTCCTGACATCTATATGCCATGTCATAGATCCAAATTGTATCTATTGGTGGCTATGATTATTTTCCTCACATAGATCCACATTGTATTTGCTGGTTGCTATGATTGAGTTCATGACATAGATCCACATTGTACTATCTTGTGGATATGGTCTCATTGATGACATGGATCCACCGTGTATTCTTTCATGGCCATGATATATCATTTCATTTCATGGATCTGCAGTGTATTGTTTGGTGGCTATGCTCATTATGAGTCTGAATATGTCTACCTAGACGATTGGTCGATATATACTCATCCTTGGTGTTTGATTGCAGGACTTCTTTGGTTTCCGAACCTCCTTTTATCTCTCCTTATGCTTCATCACATGGAATTTATTATAATTTATTTCGGTCATCCACTCCTTTCCTAACCTCACACATTAGGGGGCATATATTTTAGCCTTAATATCCACCTTATAGGAAGCCATAAGAGGATAGAGTCTCTAATACAATTTTTTCTTGAGGTTTGACCCCTTTCAAATCATTTTTTGAGGCCCTCGCGTGACACCTAGTAGGCAACAAGTAAGGCCCTCGTTGGACTCTAGGGGCTCATCAAGCAAGGCATTGTCCAACTTCTAGAATTTAGGAGTTATGAGGTGATAGGCGATGGATGAGTTGGATATTCATGGAAAATACCTAGGAACTCACATAATTAGAGTCTCTAGTGGCCTCTAGAAGGTATAGAATCCTCTCCCAAGCCTCCTCCAAGAGATATATAAAAAATAAAATACTTGGAAAAAAAGAGGGAGAATGGAATGGTAATGTTATGCTTCTCAACTATAGATGTGTCCATCAACACAGTTGAAATTCAATGAGCCTATCCTGACCAAGGACTTGCTAGGAGAGGCAAGGAGAAAGAAGACTAAAGGAGGATGCATCTTCAACAAGTTGAGGTATGAATTAAGATGTATTCTCTATAATTTATTAATATATCATTTGGTTTTCCCTCATGAATGTTTGTCTTTTATGCATAAATATTCATATCTGGTTTATATTATTATAGATAAGGTTAGATCCAAGTTAGATCTAGGATTATAACACTACGAAGACAAAGTATAATGGTATTTTTTTGTATTTGGTGTGAATGAAGCAAGTTGTAGAAGCTGGAGATGGAGCTTCAGGACTACAACAACCAAGAATATACTAAGGACAACCTTCAGGAAAAAGGTATTCCCTTCAGGAAAAAGGTATTCCATTCTCCCAACTCCTTGTGTCTGATATTAGTGCTTGTTTCTAAGAGAATCAT
The DNA here is from genome assembly GCA_010110895.2 of Picea sitchensis. NCBI lineage: Eukaryota > Viridiplantae > Streptophyta > Pinopsida > Pinales > Pinaceae > Picea > Picea sitchensis. Next base: position 30,645 of record SNQJ01S0156170.1, on the reverse strand, counting down.
AGGAAATGTATCCCACTCATGTATAGGGTTTCTAGGCCAATCCTAGGGATATCTTAATGATATGTTCAATGAGATCCATTTGAGAAAAAAACCCATAACAAATACATAATCCATTCCTTCATGCTCTTTGAAGAATCATTCATCAACAAGGAGAAATATACATCAAACTAGGTTTTCATTAATCATTTTAAATTATTAATATTCCTAGGAATGTGGCATGTCATGTTTGGTCTTTGTGTTGTAGAGGACCCCTTCAATGGGTTGTACCAGTCATACCCTCTCCAATGGGCCTTTGTTTGTTAAAAAAGACCAATTAAAACTCTAGTTATAGTTTAAACTGAGCTACAACTGTTGTCAATATGTGCCATTGCAAACTCCTAATAATCAAATGTGCCTTATAAATATATATACCACATTTGAAATTTGAAATTATACCTTTTTAATTGTTATTGAAAAATTAATTCCCAATACTGTTCCCAACTGCATGATCACTAGGTGCCCTTGATGCATTAGGTATTGAGTGAAGGGTTTGTGTTAAACTAGGTAGAGATACTATCTTTCAAGATAAATATAGTTGTCAAGAAATGTGTGGAGAAACGTATGAAAAATTCCCTCAATTTCAAATGGCATCATTATTGTTAGATGTAGTATGTACCATGAGTGCCTTCCTAGGCTTATGTGATACATGGAACCATTCTCTCCCTCCTTTTCTAGTTTATTACTAGAATACGTGGAATCAAAAGTAATTGGAGTACTATGAACACTTGTGTGAAGTATTTATTGATCCCTTATATGCGATTGACTTTAGGAAGCTTTCTTGGGATTATTTGAGGAAACATGGTCATATTAGACCAAATAGGAGATTGGTATTTGAACTAGGATGGAAAATACCTTGGAATTCATAGAAGTATCTCATCTCCCCACATATTTCTAAAGTGCATCCCAAATAGGTCGGTACTCATGGAGATGAAATACAAACAATCCAATTTTGAATCCAATCCCAAACTGAAAGAACATAAGAAAGGCATGTTCTCGGCAGATCCGCTCACAATTGGATTTGCACTCTTGTAGATTTTGCTACAACCTTATAATAATAAGATGAGATGAAATTGTGTAACTTAGAGCTAGTGGAATTTAAAGTTCATTACTCATAAGATAATGTAATGTCCCCATTTTTGGATTCCATTATTATGTGGCTAGAGTTACTTTAGAAGGCTTGAGTCATCCAAGTCATAGGGGTGAGGCTAGGTCACCAATGAGCCCAGAAGGTTTGGAGGAGTTCTATGGGGCCCAACTTAGTTTATTTACCATTATTCATCATCAATATCATTTCCACACAACTTGTTCTTGGTTCAGTTGCATTTGACGATTCTCGTAAAACGAGGTTATTATTGGGCATAGTTTAATTAATTACACTAAAAGTACTATTTGGAGTTTGTTTCTTGGAGAAATACCTTAGTTTAATAGCTCGTTGGAACCGGGGAGAAAATATATACATGATGGGATGATGAAAAGTGAATTTCAATGTTCAAATAAGTCATAAAGGTGTATTAATCACTTTCTAGGGTAAAAAAGGTGAATTAATTATTAATAAAGTGATTTTATGAGAAAATATTAAAGATGAATTAAAAGTCAATTGAGGGAAAAAGGTGAAAGGGGGTATAAAAGAGATATAGGGGCTCATATTCTCTCATTATGTTGATTGAATATTTTGTATTCAACCTCTTGTCTTGGAGAGCTCTTGGAGCATTTGGGGGTTTGGAGTAAACCCTAGTTGGATTGGTTTCAGTGGCGAGAGATCCACCCTAGCTAATCAATCTTGGTTTCGGTGGTGAGAGATAGACCCTAGTCAAGTTAGTGGAAGAATCATACATGTTCTTCATTGGAGTTCATTGTGAATAAATTCTTCTTATTTGCAGAGTTTTGGGTGGCTTAAGGCAACCAATTTCTTCATTTCAACAGTACTTGGTTGAATTGTATGTGTGGGAATTGGGTTTTTTGAAGAGGGAGGTCGAGTTCCATACTTCTAGTGGTTGATTTATATATTCACATTGCATTCCTTTCTTCCTGGGTTGATTTCATGGTGTATGGGTGCCAAGTTCTTGAGAGAGAAGCGTCCATCCTTGCCGAGCCGATTTCTTGGAGTGGGGAGCACCATATTTTAGAGGAGTCTGGGGTGTATTGATGTAGGGGCCATATTGTTTAAAGTGGATGTCGTATACTTCATGCTGGGATATATTCTTGTGTGATATTTGCAGTTCTAGGAGAGATTGAGACTTCTTGTGCATGGGGAGGGGGGGATTTCACTCACAACATGTATGCACCTTTCTATGGGGCCTACATGTTGTTCTTCCTGATCATATTACTCTTTGTGGGATGATATAGACCACCACTATTTTCTAAAATTGTAACAAGTCATATATTTATGAATAAAACTGGATCTTTAGTGGTATTTCTTTACTGTTATAAGTGGCTTGTTTAGTTATTTATGTTGGTATATTTACTGTAATATTTGGCATGCATATTGAGAATTATGTGTGAAATAAAACGCTTAATCAACTATTGAAAACCACATGAAATAAACCCAACAACAACCATGATTATAACAATATCAACATGATGTTTATATTGGTTTTAGGAGTGTGGTTGTTAAATGTTTGACAAAAGACTTAGTCCAAAAATACACACTAAAATCTAAAACAATGAAAGGGAAGGTATGCATAGTGTTTTTTTTTTAATATGTTCACCACCTATTTGATGAAACATTTTCCCCAGAATACTCACTGAAACATAACAACAAAAGGAAAAAACAAAATAATAACTAATAAGGATCATTTCAAGGGTAACATGGGATTACATTCAAGTGTTTGCCGGATTTCCAACACCAAAATAATAGACCATCTTAACAAAAAATAGTATAATTTTATACCAAAAGTGGGTGGGGACACTATAGTGGCATCAGAGTTGTGCATCCTGCCAGCCTAAGGGATTATTAATGTTTGCAAATAAGTCAACAATGATAATTTGGTATCAAGGTGCATTCAATGGTTAAGGGATGGAGTCAAATCAAGAGTTCATGGAAGATTTTTTACAATCCTGCCAGGAATATGAAAAAACTATAACCATAGATCCTCCAAAGTGGTTGAAGCCAAACTTATTAGTGGGGAATAAGAGAACAATATCCAAATCTAAAGAGGTTGATGAAGCCAAAAAATCACCACAGGTGGAATTTTTGATGACACAAGAACATTCACATATGGAGGAACATGCTTCTTTCCATGATGAGGAGGTGTGCGTTGAGGAAGAACAAAACCAAGAAGTGATCTATGATGATACCATTGACACTAGTATGTTGGTAGGATTTGTCACTAGTGTCGATGATGAGGGGGAAACATCTTGTCCCACCTATGATGACCATGAGGATGACAACAAAACAACACCTCATACACCATTTTCATTTTCCTATGAATTCGATAACACCAAAACCTATGACAAACAGGTTGATAGCACATACATTGATGATTCTTATGATGATGAGGGTGTGCTAACACCCAACTATGATGAGAATTCAATGTCCCATCCCACTTATGACACTTATGATGATGGCGAATATGATGAGGGCATGAGGGTACCCACATATGATGAAGGATGGGTGTTTGAGAAATTTCTAGGGGACATGGATCCTTCTTCATAGTATCCATGCACAAAATATGATGCTAGGCATGAGTATCGTTAGTCCTTAGACATACTATAACCTCTTACCCTTGATTTTTAGTTTATGCTATTAATAAGTTCATTCCTATCTTCTCAATTCCAAAAAAATATTGTTTCACCATACATTTGTTTGTATCAAGTTCCCTATACACTTGTCTTTTATAGTTTTTGGGTGTTTTTTTCTTTTCTTGATTTCATTTTCATATGCTTTTTGTGAGATAGATTTGAATATTTACATGGTTTGAGTATGTCCCATCAGAAATTCTATTCAAATTTTAATTTTTTTCTTAAGCTTAAAGAGAGACAAAGTCGCTACAAGAATGCCACCATTCTTGTAGCGCCTAAACCCATAATTTTTGAACGTGTCTTGGTCCCAAAAATCATGTTAACTGTCACAATATCATGCATAGAATCATGTAGAGAATCATGTAGTAGTGGTGACTATTTTCAAAATGATGATTCAATATAGGGATATCGTTTAATGAACACAAGAATTTCTAAAGCTAAATCAAATTGAAACCCTAGAATTTTGACAGAAATCACAATCAGTGTAATGGATCCCAAGAAAAGTGGTCAGGTTATATGCTTGGAACTGATAGGGGGGAAATTGCTGGAATCATATCCTGAGATTATGCAAAAATTCATCAATGAAAGTTGGTTCGAATTCTGTGGCAATTTCCAGGGACACCACAAGGAGGTTTCAATGCTCTTTGCAAATAAATTTGATGGTTTTAAAACTCAGATGGAAATGTATTAATTTATGTCACATAGAACGTAATAGGGGAAACATGTCACTTACCTATGGAGGGAGAAATATGGTGGAATAAAAGTCAATTTACTGCAGATTTATTCAATCTATTTTTGGTCCCAGAACACCATGATCCAGAATGGAGTCAAGGAATATCGAGTAAATGGATAAAGGAGGAATGACAGGAAATTTTGAAAATGGTCCAGAGGTATATAAAATATTTTGGTAGGGTATATACAAGGAGAACGAATAATTATAAGATCGAGAAATTGCAAGAAGTTGAATATGATCCTGATGTAGAAACTGATGATATACTCATTGAAAAATCCCCACAAGTAAAACAGAGTAAAAGAGGTAAAGGAAAGAAACCTGTTACTTATGTCAACAGGCCCAATACTGGACCAACAAACAAGTTAAGGCTGAATTTGAAAACTATTTTTAAACCCTCACTTAAGAAAGATAATTTAATTATCTTAGATGAGGATGTAACATATGAGGTTCCAAAGAAGAATGGAAAGGGGAAGAAAAAAATGTCAGAACATGACCTAGGATCTTCTCATAACCTACCTATGTTCAATAAATGCATGATATTCCAGAGGTAGATACACATGAAATACAAACCTTTTCTAAATCTGCAGAGAAGGAAATCATTAAAGAGTCACCCTCAAATGAACATAAACATAGAATGAGGTCTAGGAAACCCAAACTTTCCATTGATATCAACAAACCCACATCATAAGAGGACCATGATGTATACAGAGCTGAAACATAGGATATTCTTAAAAAAAACCAGAGATCTGGAAATTCAAATTTCAAGCTACAACATAAATTGCAGAATTTTCCTGTAGGTGATTGTTTTAACAATCAACTTATGACGAGTCTCCCAAGAAAATGGCGAAGAATTAGGAGAAACCATAAAACAGCCACTTGAAAAATGGGCCAAATTAGGTGACATGAGGTCCGTTTATTGAAAAAAGTAAACCGTTTAGGAGGTAAAGGTGGAAATTTGGGACTAATTTTCTAGATTTGCTGATTTGTCTATATTTGTTGATTTATCTAGATTTGCTGATTTGTCTAGATTCACTGATTTGTCTAGATTTTTCTAGATTTTCCAGAGTTGCCACTTCATCAATTCGACCTATCCTTTACCAAGAAAACCAATACATGAAGTTTGAGTGATATTTTGTGAGAGATTATGAGATCTAAGGGATATTTTAGGAGTTAGGATATGGGCCTAAGATAAAAGATCTTTTCCCTAAGATCCAAAATTTCATTGATTAACTATAGAATCAAAATATAATGTAATACCTTTTTGATAGCCAGGTATATTGAGATGTAATCACAACTAAAACTAAGTTTTAGGATCTGAGATCCAATTTGAATCTACTCTTTCTGTATAAAATGGGAATTAGATGAGAGAGTAGAGGGGAGGTTCACGTTTAATGGTGACAAAACATATACTGTCTATGATTGTAAAGTTTTGGACATACTTCATAATACACTCAATGGAAAAGGCTATCTGATGGTTAGACTACCTCATCTTGTCTTATATTCCTTCTTTTCTTACTTGAATGCATATATGTCTTTGCAAAGCATTGATGTACCCTATTAGTATTTGAAAGCCAATAAAGATTTTGTTGATTGCTTATTTTCTACAAGAATTGTATTCAAGTACTTTATTCTAGTTTCTGAATGATATTTAGGATCAATAATTTTCTGTGTGATTACAAAAATTGTGAACTTACAATTTCTTTCTTTTATTGCTATATTTCTTTATCTAGCTCATCATATTGAAAATCATTGACTAAGTATGTGTGGTGGAAACTTGATTTTGTAACCACAAACTCTTATTCTTCTTTTCATTCCCTACTTGACCTATAAACCAATCCAAAACCTTAAAAAGACCTACAAACATAAACCATTGCAATAAATGAGGTTCCCTAGCTTTCCCTTAGTAGTCAAGGACAAATTTAGGGACTAACATCTTTTGGCGCTGTTGCCGGGGAAGAAGGAACAAAGACATTTTCCCTAGGAGAATGAAAATGACTAGATCTAGTCTTTGATGGTGAAAAAAGGTTAAGCACATATAGACCGCGGATCATTCACTTGGTGACTCCATGCTTAAATAATCCAGTGGTGACTCCACAATTTCAGGATGTCAGATACTTGGATGGCTATTGTTTTGGATAGAAGGTTTTATCCTTTTAATTTTGGTGATGTTCCTGGTTTTCCAAATGTTGTTCCTACAATAGATGAGTGGAGAGTCTGCCTTCCCAGATTTAGAGAAGATAAGGATGATCATCCTGCTTAACACCTCATAAAATTTTATGAATGCATGGATCAATTAGGAATTTCTCATGAAGATGTACTTATGAAAATGTTTATGTATTCTCTCGAAGCTGATGCAAGACAATGGTACATATATTTACCTCTTGGAAGTATATATTCTTTGAAAAATTTCCGCACATGATTTCATGATCATTGTAGTAGACTCTTTTCTGTTGAGCTTTTATTTGAAAACTACTATGAAAAATTGAGTTAAGTCTACATCATATGGAAGATTGTGCTTATTATAGTGAAAAGGAAATGTAAAACTTGCAAGAGAATATTATTCCTCTTTATTTTTATAGTGAGAAATATAAAGGCTCTTATAGACATATTGATAGTCTTCCCCTTGGAAATGATGAAGACATTCACATTTCTTCGAAAATTTCCAAGAATCAAGAGAAGTTTTTGGTTGATTTTTTCAGATTTTATGTCAATTCAATCATATTTTGAGTCAATAATTATTGATAAATATGAAGGTGTTGATGGGGAGTTATGTTGGACACACCTACCACACTTAGAGGGGGGGTGAATGAGTGTGGGGCTCTTTTTCCCAAAACTTCCCTCTTGCACAAAAACTCTTCAATTAGCATTCAACATTTATTCATTACCCATTGTTGTCATTTATAACCAGTTAGATGTAGGCACATATCATCAACTTATATCAGCAATATATCATCAACAAGTCATCATCACAATAAACACAAAGAACACAATATGTATGCACAATTTTCTTTTTATTACGGACTACAATCCTTGGGGTTTATCAACAACAACTGAATATGCAAGACTCAACTTACATTCTCAACACCAAATGAGATGAGGCAACAATCCTCAATAAATATCAATCTGTCAACAGGTACGTGACTTTTTAGTAGTGCATCCCACGTGTGAATGTGCCCTGGCTCACTATAGCCCACGTTTGAACGTGGCCAGTGTATAATGCAACAACCGTATGCTTCTAACCAACTAGGGTTTTTATTTTCTTCACATGCTTAGATCCTCTGCAACCTACAATCACTTTCGCTTCTATCTTCCACTGTCCAAACTGACGCACAGCCAGTCATAACACATCCAAGTTCTCCAATAGCTTGCTCATTCTCCTCAACAAATCAATATGAATGCTATCTCAATCATGTATAAACAACTAGTATAGCATAACAATCATGTCACTACTGAATCACAAGAGTGTTGCTCACTCCATCAACCAAATCAACCAAACTGAGCCACATCGTAGAAGCCATACCAAGGATTCCCTAAGCATTTAAAACATATCAAACAATAGTATCTATCAAGACAATAATGTAACCATACTAGTGTCTCAGTGATAGATCGAAGGCCATAGAATGTAGATCTGGAACCTGTCTCATCATCCAAGAGATTGGCACCAACTCAAACAAAAATCTCCATGATTTTATCCATTTCACGCTCCATTTACACAATTATCTACGTGTACACTCACCCTATGCACATCCAACCCACATGTACATGCACCCTATACACAAACAACCTGCGTGGACATCAGAAAATAGGGTTTCTGTGAATCCAAAACTTTTGCCGGCAAGATCTCTGACATTGCCGAAACTTTGATGCATCCATGAGATCATCCTCTCCCTCTCTTCCTCAGAATAGATATTCAATCATGCTCAAGAGATCCACATCAATAGGATGCTCTCACAAGAATCTCTCCATTAATACTCCAAAAGATATTACCAAGAAGCTCTCCATTGATCCACAAAAAGGATTCTCACAAAATGTACTTTTTACAAGAGATCCTAGCTTCTTATTTATACTTTCATCTTATAGGTCACTTAACCCATTTTTAGGTTACTTAACCCATTTCTAGGTCACTTAACCTATTTTCCTTATTTTAGGGTTAACCACTTTCCATGAATAGAAAGTTCTTCAATACTTTATCATTTAAATATTCCTTCTTGATTTTGTCACTTCATTTTATCATTTAAATAATCTTTCTTGATTTTGTCACTTTACTTTATCATTTAAATCATGATTTCTTCTTTTCAAACACTTTGAATTCTTTGACCTTGGGGGCTTCAAGCCTTCATATGGGGGTCCTCCAACTTTATAAGGCCGTAACTCTCAAACCGTGAGGAGTTATGTGACATTCCACATACCACCAGAAATGGCATGACAAGCACTATCCATATAGGATAGTTTCACCAACAACTTCATTGATCTTCATCTCATTATTCCACATACAAGCATGGGTCCTCCAACCGTTCTCCTAGGATAACTCAATCCGTAAAGCGTCTTCCCGTGAGGGATTTCACCATAAGGGGA
>SNQJ01S0156170.1:0-21547 GCA_010110895.2 Picea sitchensis | reverse complement strand
ATCATGTATCAATGATAACTCATTGATCCATCTTCATCAATGCATCATATCAATGATCCATCTTTATCAATTGTTTTCCACTTGGACATATATCATTCTCATCAAGGGAATCATATCAATCAATTACTTGACATCAATCAAACCAAACCATTTACATCAATGACATATGATCCAACAATCTCCCAAATAATCAAACCATTGGCATCAATGAAAACATGATCCAACAAGTCATGGGATGAAAGGTTGACCTCTATTCCTGAAAGTAAAAACCAATTTATAATGAAAGAAGAACATGAATCTTTATCTTTATCATTAGATATTTATCCAAATGCACCAGTTTATGATGCATATGATGATGATATTGCATTATTAGATCGAGAATCTCCTTTTATGAAACATTTTGATCAACATTTCCATGAAACCAACAAACCTACAGACAATGAAGAATCAGATCCTGCATATGAAAATTATGGATTAGATTCTTTGGAGGATAGAAAAACAAACAAGATGGTTTACATACAATATGTAGTACTACCAACAAAGGTTAGCCAAAGACCATCCAATCAACTAGATCAAGAAGAGGAAATTCATCACAAACAATATCTCATTGAGCAATTGTTCCTATTATTGGAACTAATGAAGCTATATTGCATCCTCTTGACTCTCATGATTATCGTGTTGTTTTCCATGCTGCTAAAGAAATGTTTTTCCAAGAAAATTGTCAACAAGTTCAAGAGAATGTTTCTTCCCCTGACTGTTATGAAGTGCATGATGTTCATGAGTTGTTTCAAGTAGGAAAAGAGGATCATAGTCTTGTCAATGGAGTAGAAATTATAGAGGAGAAACTTGGTCTTTTAAGTCAGCTCAAAAATTTCCATGTTTTTCATGACCCAGTGGCTACTTAGATGGAGAAAGTTTCTTTAGGGGTCCCAAAGATCACAAATTTTGGTATGCTACTTAATTGCAATAGTAAGTTTAAGTTGTCCATAAGATTTATATTGTATCTATCATGTTTTTTTTTTGTGTGTGTTTTAGCAATCAGTTGCATACAATAATTTTTGATAGTTAGTCAAATGCTTTCATGGCTGCATTGGAAGTTTGATGTGACATGATCAAGAAGCTGATTGGTTAGTTGTGTAGGATTTGTACATATATAAGATTTATTTTTGAGGATGTTAGTTTTAGTTTGAAGATCAGTTTTCAGTGTGAGAGTAGTATCAATTTTTAAATGTGCAAGAATAAAGACTCCAAGCCCAATGGAGACACTAGTCTACAATTAGTTATTTCTTTTGATATTTCAATATGTAGGATTGATTTGAAATAAAGCAGGGATCAGAGTAGTTGGAAAAAAAAATGGGTGGATATTTAAAACTGATAAAGTGAGAAAGGAAGGCAATGGTCTGTATGGTTCTTAATGTTTTATCATAAAACATTACCCCTAGAAGGAGCCAATGTTAGTCCTTAGACATACTATAACCTCTTACCCTTGATTTTAGCCTATGCTATTAATAAATTCATTCCTATCTTCTCAATTCTAAAAAACTCATGTTTCACCATACATTTGTTTGTATCAAGTTCCCTATACACGTGTTTTTTATAATTTTTGGGTGTTTTTTGCTTTGCTTGAGTTAATTTTCATATGCTTTTAGTGAGATAGATTTGAATATTTACACGGTTTGAGTATGTCCCATCAGAAATTCTAGTCAATTTTTAATTTTTTTTGTTGATTAATTGGGTTGGTTATCATTGATTTCAACCCTTGAAGCAAGTTCGGTAGAAAATTCCAATAGCCCCAACATTATGGTTAAGAGACTCAATATTTTTTTAGGTATAAATGTATGAAGATCAATGTATTTGTAGGTAAGACTATTCTAGATGGATAGTACATGTCATGCCATTTCCGGTGATATGTGGAACGCTACATAACTCCTCACTATTAGAGAGTTATGGCCTTGTGAAGTTATAAAACCCTCATGAGTTATCTAGAAGCCCCTAGAATGTCAAAGAAGTCAATATATTCTAGAAGATCCTAGAAGTAGTTTACTAGTCAAAGTGGTTGTAACTAGGAGTGAATCATGAGTTAAGTTGTTGCAAAAAAGAAAACAATTAAAAATAAATTAGTTGCAACTAGAAGTGGTGAGTTTACTATTTGTGGATAAAGTGGTTATAAGTGGACTGTAACGTTCCCCGGCCGTCAACCCACTGGCCGGGTAACGCTACTATGCAGAACAACATCATTCTCATACTTAATTAATAACATGCATTTAAATCAAATTAAACACATTTAACTCAGAGTAAGCACAAGATTACTGCTAACATAAATAATCCCTGACATTAACAATAATTCATATGCACAACATAATACATGATACATATAAGAATCACAGGCATGCAAAACATAATATTAAGCATAAGCTGATACTTATCTTTGAAACCGTGGTAATTCCACCAACTGCGTGTAGAACTTCCACAAACCTCCCAGCCTTAGACCACGTTGCTCATCACTCTCAGCAGTAGGTCACCCCCAAGCTGGGACTAAGCTCCACCGGGTAAGGAATCCTAGGCTAGGTAAGGTTTACAGGAAGAATACACGTAAAAGAAGGAGGATTCTCTCCTAGGAACAACTTATTCCCACTGCCCACAGACTCTCCTTCCCCACATGCCTATCCCACCCTAGGAGTATACACTTTTTCTATCACCTAGACAGTCCTTCGGCTACTAACCTCCCTTGCCTTGGGCTTCAGCAACAGACTGGACCGGAAATCTCCGAGCTTTGTGGCAACTACAAGATTCCTTCTAGGAGCTCTCTCCTTCCTTCGTGCACTCTCTCACAGGCTTGGTAAAACCTGCCTCTTCAACAAAAATACCTCCCTCACATGGAGAGAGGTTACACACAGGTCATACAACCAATTTCTTTAATCTCATTCCCGTACAAAGCAGAAGAACAACAAGGCTCGACAATGAACATACAACAACAACAAACCACACCCAGCCAAGAACTGCGTGGCCGCTACAGTCAACCGGGACAACAAACATGGGTTTCCCAAATAGATGACAGACAGACACTTTAGCGTAACAAGGCTCAGCAATTACGAGACACTTTAGGTTTCCCCAACCAACAATAAAGGACAGACTCACGGCTCTGATTTCAGAGATGCGTAAGGTGTACAGAGATTCCATGCAGAGACTCCCACGGTTCAGGTAAAGGATCCAGCATAAAAAACCCAACAGAGGTCGATTGGGAACGCCCGCCCGTTTAGACAGAAGATGGAGAATGGACTTCCCGAATTAGGTGATGGATGGAGGAATTGGAAGGTCGAACCCCGGATTCAGGTGATGTTTGTAGGAATGCCCACCCAACTCCCATGCAATAGTCGATGGAATGGAAAGTGAACCCCCAACACGACTCATTTCCTGGGTTAAATCGCATGTGCCTGGGTTGACACATGTTGCCCATAAAGCTGCATGCGTTCCATCAACATGCATTCCTTCCCAGGAACTTAGGACAAAACATAGATTTCACATGGCTTTTGGAATAATATTAAAATATTATTTCCAAGGAATTAAGCCCCTAGGCTCAACACTTAGCCTCTCTTTCCAAACTTCCATCCCCCAATCCCTTACCCAGTCTTTGTGGAAGCTTAGTCCCCCATCACTCATTCATTGTGTTCAGTCCACACGCAAAGATGCTTATCTTTATTAATAATTTGCATAGTTACATGTACAAAATCAGGCTCTTGGCCTTCAACACTTAGGTTCCCTGGCCTAGTAACTCATAACCTGATCATCTAATATAAACTTAGCTCACTAGCCTATAAATCATAATTACAATTCATAATGGAATTGGGGCAAGTCCTTGGGGTATTACAATCCCCTCCCCTTATTTTTGCATTGTCCTCAGTGCAACTTTCACACAACATCAACAAGATTTCCAAAATCTTCAAAAATATGTGGGTATTATGCCTACATAGCGTCCTCATGCTCCCATGTCATGTCCTCAAGACTGTACCAGGTCCACTGGATCTTTACAAGCTCAATAGCTCGATTATGGAGCTGTTTTGTTTTCCTGTCCAATATGCGCACATGATGCACTTGCAGGACACCTTGTTTCTCCACCTGAATCACATTCCAATCGATCACATGATTAGCATCAAGTATATATATTTCTTAAGTAGTGAAATATGAGACACATTATGTACAGTCATGGATGAGGTAATGAAAGCATATATGCAATGCATATATATGTATATACATACAATTTTAATAACATTATAACTGTATACAACATACACACCATACAATAAATAAATAATTGTACTTATCTTTTGATTGAGAATACCTTCCACCCCTGAGCGGGGCTATGAATCCATCGAGGAAATTATTTCCCAAGATAGCCATGGTCCACAATCCTTATCCACATGGTCTAGGCCAAGGTACTAGACCTCAACAGCACTCCAACCATTCAAACCTCAGCAGCACTCCAACCAACGGTCTCTCATTCCCCACATGCTTGTCCCACCCGAGAGTATACACCTTCACAAGCACAGTCCATCGGTGCTACACCTCCCTTTCCTTGGGCTTCAGCAACATGCCAGACCGAAAGTCTTAGAGCACCGTGGCTCAAGGAGTTCCAACTGCCCTCAAAGGTTTCTAAGCAACATCTTCCCGAGATACTCTTTGATGTCAACATTTTAACTTTTATCAACATCATCTCATCTGCATCAACCACATGTAGTTATCATGAGAGAACATAAAATAATTCATTTAGGAACTCCAATTAGTTCAAAAGGAAATTCAACTTTTATCCCCAAAATATGACATTCTATTTCATGATTCATCTTGGTTGTTGCCATATTATGAATGCAGCCATCCTTGTGATTTTCCACATGCACCAACTGCATACAATTTTCCTACAAGACTTCATCTTGCATACTGCCAACAAATTGTCAGTATTTTCTGTACATCATAATTCAACATGTACAACAACTTATGCAATGATCTTAGAATTTCTTGCACCTAGCAATTCAATCAAAATTACCAAACAACTTGACCAAATAGAATGACTCATAATTCTATGCATATGCATGTTCATAATTAACAACAGTAAGTTTATTATTTCAATTTTCTGAACATAAAATTTTATGTAGTCTCTATTCCTGTGACTACTTGGCTTGTAACTTTCCTGTTTCAATGTTTAACAGTTCCTGAAATGTTCTCAACTTCATGGGTTAGCAACATTTCAGCCATTAGTATAATTATTTCCATGCAATAATATATATGCATGTACTTACAAAACATATTCAACCATTGCATTTAGTATACAATTCTATCACTTATTATGCATGAGTGAAATTCTCAATGCATTCTTATTCAGTGCACCCTACATTGAATTACATAATTCTCTCTATCTCAGTCATGTATCTCACCATCCATGAGTTGGAATTCTAGCCAATGTGTTGCCACCTTCTCCATACACTTCCTATTATCTTCCCAATTAATTGGATGCCTTCCTTTTCGACCCGAACATTACACCAAGAATATAATTCTGTGGTGTTCATTAGTGTTAGCAAAAAGGTTGCAGCCCAAGTTTTATTTAAAAGTAGGAAGCTTTTAGTACATGTGTGGCTCATAACCTTTCCATATCCAACCAGGTCCTGGTCTTATACATGACTAGCTTATTGACATTTATTCCTATAACCAATTTTTATCTTTAATTCTTTGTTTATTGACATTTTACCCCATAACCAAATTAACATGAAATTTTACTATGTCAGTGTGTGCATTCAGAAGGTGAAAAAATTTGAATTAATACAGGCCTCCAGCCTTTACCACCTCTAGTGGTATGCATTCAAATAATATAATCATGTGATTTTATAACTATGCATGATTATTCCTTCCTTGAGCACTTTCAACGTAGTTCCCCCACCTCAGCGGGATCTGCTGACCTCCCAGTCAATGGATCTTCAACTCTCGAAGTTGGAGCAACTATTCAAGACCCTACTAGAACCTCCACGTAACAAATCCACAGGCCCTGTGTGAAAACTCACCTGCGAGAACTAGCGGCGGCACAAGTTTCTCCTATGTAGCCACCGACTATGACCATGCACCTATCCATAAGGCGTTTTGGGATTTTTCATACTGGGTGTTTCGATATGAGTCACCCTCAACTCTCTCTATCCCTAAAATCTGAAACAAGAGTCTAGCGCATGCTAGCTCTTCCCTTAACTTCCACCGGCGTAACCTCTAGCTATGACTTGGGGCCCCAACTTCCGAGCGCTACGAGACTTTACCCTTCACGAATTTCGAGGATTATCTCTCCTCCTTTCTCCCGAGGTCCGAACTCCTGAACCCCATTTGCCTCAGATCAAAGGTCCACAACTTTCTGGGTTCGACGGTCCAGATCAATTCCTCGCGAATTGAAAATTCGCATTTCGGGGTTTCGAAAAAAAGTTTCCCCTCTTTTCTTTTGATCTCTAGGTTTCTGAAATCCACGGGAGTCAGATTCAATGACTCAAAGCTCCTCGTAATCCAATGGTGTGGATCCTTTCTTGTGAATTGGGACTTCATGGTTCACGAAATTAGAAAATAGTTCTCTTCCCTTTTTCAACTTCCGTCTTCATGAAATTCAAGTGCATCAGATCAACGACTGACACTTGCCGTGATTCAATGGTCTAGATCTCTCCTCGCGAATTGGAAGTTCACATTTCAGGATTTTCGAGAACAACTTCCTCTGTTCTCCCAACTTTCGATTTTTCGATTTCCCGGTGAAAGGAATCAACGGTTCGATATTCCTTGAGATTGACGGTTCAATACCTCCCCTGATATTTCGAGTGATGAATGACTCTTAGTGTCATCCTCCTCGCAGTTTCTTTTGATCTAACAACACACGACTATCGACACTTCTCCCCCCAAGGATTCCTACTGTCCGTTCAGGTTCTCAATGACTTCTTTCCAAATATCTTGGCGTCAATTCTTCTGGACTTGAATTCCTCCCTAACTTGAAGGATTTCGAATATTTCAAAGGCTTCGATGGTGTTTTCCCTCTTGAGCTTTGGTTAATGAAATTTTAACTTCACCTTTCCACACACTTGCGCTCTGTGTGCGAACTTGCACTATTTCTCCTTGAGCTTTTAACTTACTCAGTATCAAAGGGACTCGACCCTTTTGTGTTTTCCAAAAGACTTTATGGTGCCCTCTTGGCACCCTCTACGCTCGTCTCCTAGAGTCTTTCAAACTTAAAACAAGTTCCCTCTATAAGCACTCCTTGCGCTTGGTATGCACACTCTACATACAAAAGTTCTACGCTATCTCTTCTGAGCTTGGTTTTCTGAACTGGAAGCATTATGTGTCTCTTCCATTTCTTTGCACTTTGTGGCAATTCAAATCAGTTCTGGCACTCGTCAAACTTCTACAATACAATGCGTAGACGACTAGAATTTGTCAGGCCTTAGTTTCTTGACAATTCCTTCATCATTCATAAACAATCTAATTTAAGAAAATGTTTCAATTTCATGAATTTTCCAAGCTCTGCTCGGCTCTGTACTTTTGGGTAATAGCTCCCTCTTTCTTAGTCCCTACCCACGTGACCAAGGGTCATGACATGGTGCTATCCTACTAGGTGCTACTCTGTCCTTCGACCTTCAAAGAGTTTAAGGCACACACAACTATCTCCCGGAGTTTCGATTTACCAAATTCACGTAAATTGGGTGGATCGATGGTCTACGTTTACCCAACATCCAACGGTTAAAATCCATTGCGGTTCTTCCATCTTGAAAGATTTCGGGACTTCAGGACTTCGGGTTTAGGTCCTTGAGGCTTTCAGACTTGCTTTCCTTTCCATCCCCCGACTTTCGAAATCCCATTTTACTTTACCCTCTAGGGCCCACATAGCATAGTTGTCGCCCACAACCACGGTGGCACGTGGCATGTTCAGGAGGGTCCACGTCACCTTCAATGATGTCATCGGGTCCCACCATGCTCACTTTTATTTTCGACCCAATGGCACGTGGTACACACCCATGTGTCCACATCCATTCCAAGTGAAATCCAACGGTTAGACCTCTCTCAGATCTACGACGCAGATCCTTTCGGTGTTTCGGGGTTTTGAGGTTTCAGGGTTCCGTGCCTAATCTCACTCTGTTTTTCCCCGACAGCCGAAATCGTGTAATTGTGACTTACCTTCTGCTTGATCTAAAGGTCAAGCCTTATACTCCCGATCTATGGTGTAGATCATTTTGGAAATTTCAAGGTTTTAGGTTTTGGTCCCAGAGGTTCTCACACTCGCTTCCCTCTCCAACTCCTGACTTCCGAAAATTCGATTTCCTTACCCTTTGGGCCCACAACATAGTTGTCGCCCACCAAGGTAGTGACACATGGTGTCCTTAAGAAGGTCCACCTCACTCCCAACGATGTCATGGCCCCCCCACTGCTTTCACTTTTTGTTTCATAGTTTCGAGCATCTGCACATCTCGAACTTCCGTTTTCCGAAATTACAAAATTACGGTCTATTCATCTACTTGATCCAATGATCAAGTTCCTCTCCTATGATCTACAGTGTATATCATTTTGGGATTTTGGGGTTTTGGGTTTTCGGTAACCAGGAGTTCACGATGCAGTGACTCCAAATATCTTCTCATTTCAATCCCCGAATTCCGATACACGAGTTCTTGTACGAGATCCAACGATCCTCAATGATTTGGATCTAATGGTCCATATCTTTTCGGGTTTCGTGAACCGGGAGTTCACGATGCAGTAACTCCAAATCCCTTGTCGCTTCAATCCTTGAATTTCGATATGGAAATTCATGTATGAGATCAACGGCTGTGAGCCTCACCTGATCCAACAGTCCAGATCTCTCCTATTCTTACACCTATCAAATCTCTTCCGCCCTAACTTCCTCACTAGTTGGATGGATCCGACGGCTCACGGGATTTCAACACTTCTTCCTGGAAGTGCTCCACCATCCGATTCTACCCTTGTTAATATATTTCGTGATTCGGGACTTGGAGTGACCAAGAATTTGGCTTGGGCTGCAAGTTCACGATCCTTGAATTCATGAAATGATCCAACGGTTCAAACCAGCCATGATCAACAACCCACATTTATTCTGGATCCTAGAGTGGCGAGTTTCTCCATCCACTAACCACCTTGCAACTTCTGGCCATCTTACGGCCCTCGCGATTTCGCGAGTTCTCCACAGAGAATTATGACCGTCCAACTTTGCCTCTCAAGGACTTCTGGCCAATGACTTAGCACCCTCCTTCTAAACCTTCATCTACTTGATCCAACACTTCTAGTGTGGAGTTCTCTCTCTCCCTGTGGCCATATACCACACCAGATGTAGTTTTATAATACCGCTACACTTCTTGAGCTTTGTAACATGGTCAAGTAGTCCGTTGACACTCAGAAACATTCTGAGGTCTAAAATTAGTCCTCCAGACACAATTCTTCTCAAAACCTCGGTCCAAAGACCACTTATCCGGCCCATCCAGGCTCAACATTGAAACCTGGCTCTGATACCATACTGTAACGTTCCCCGACCGTCAACCCATTGGCCGGGCAACGCTACTACGTGGAACAACATCATTTTCATACTTAATTAATAACATGCTTTTAAATCAAATTAAACACATTTAACTCAGAGTAAGCACAAGATTACTGCTAACATAAATAATCCCTGGCATTGACAATAATTCATATGCACAACAAAATACATGATACATATAAGCATCACAGGCATGCAAAACATAATATTAAGCATACGCTAATACTTATCTTTGAAACCGTGGTAATTCCACCAACTGCGTGTAGAACTTCCACGAACCTCCCAGCCTTAGACCATGTTGCTCATCACTCTCAGCAGTAGGTCACCCCCGAGCTAGGACTAAGCTCCAGCGGGTAAGGAATCCTAGGCTAGGTAAGGTTTACAGGAAGAATACACGTAAAAGAAGGAGGATTCTCTCCCAGGAACCTCTTATGCCCACTTCCCACAGACTCTCCTTCCCCACATGCCTATCCCACCCCAGGAGTATAAACCTTCTATGTCACCTAGACAGTCCTTCGGTTGTTAACCTCCCTTGCCTTGGGCTTTAGCAACAGACCGAACCAGAAATCTCCGAGCTCCGTGGTAGCTATAGGGTTCCTTCTAGGAGCTCTCTCCTTCCTCCGCGCACTCTCTCACATGGAGAGAGTCACTCACAGGCTTGGTAAAACCTACCTCTTCAACAAAAATCACCTCCCTCACCTAGAGAGAGATTACACATAGGTCATACAATTGGTTTCCTTAATCTCGTTCCCATACAAAGTAGAAGAACAACAAGGCTCAAAAACAAACATACAACAACAACAAACCACACCCAACCAAGAATTGCATGGCTGCTATAGTCAACTGGGAAAACAAACATGGGTTTACCAAATAGATGACAGACAGGCGCTTCAACGTAACAAGGCTTAGAAATTATGAGACACTTTGGGTTTCCCCAACCAACAATAAAGGATAGACTCATGGATCTGATTTCATAGATGCGTAAGGTGTATAGAGATTCCACGCAGAGACTTCCATGGTTCAGGTAAAGGATCCAGCATAAAACACCCAACAGAGGTTGATTGAGAATTCCCACCCATTCAGACGGAAGATGGAGAATGGAATCCCCGACTCAGGTGATGGATGGAGGAATTGGAAGGTCGAACCCCAGATTCAGGTGATGTTTGGAGGAATGCCCACCCAACTCCCATGCAACAGTCGACGGAATGGAAAGTGAACCCCCAACATGGCTCATTTCCTGGGTTAAATCACATGTGCCTAGGTCGACACATGTCACCCATGAAGCTGCATGCATTCCATCGGCATGCATTCCTTCCCATGAACTTAGGACAAAACATAGATTTCACATGGCTTTTGGAATAATATTAAAATATTATTCCCAAGGACTTAAGCCCCTAAGCTCAACACTTAGCCTCTCTTTCCAACCTTCCATCCCCCAATCCCTTACCCAGGCTTTGTGGAAGCTTAGTCCCCCATCACTCATTCATTGTGGTCGGTCCACACACAGAGATGTTTATCTTTATTAATAATGTGCATAGTTACATGTACAAAATCAGGCTCATGGCCTTCAACACTTAGGCTCTCTGGCCTAATAACTCATAACCCCATCATCTTATATAAAATTAGCTCACCAGCCTATAAATCATAATTACAATTCATAATGGAATCGGGGCAAGTCTTTGGGGTATTACATGGACAAGTGGTTAGAAGTGGGTGAGCCCTAAAACAAGGAATTTGGTTTAAGTTAGTTAGAAGGTAACCCCTTGAGGAAGATACTTGGAGAGTATAAATAAGAGAGAAATGGTCTTCTATTAGCACCTATTGAGCACATAGAATATATATTTTTTGTAAGGTTTATTGTAGGTACTCATTGATACATCTGAAGTTACGCAATTTTGTGGTAGTAAGAAGGGTTGAAGACAAAAGTTTCAGAGTTGCATAAATACTGAAAAAACCCTAGTTTTTTAGGTGTACGCAGGATGCAATGGAAGAGGTTGTGTACATACGCGGAATGGTAGTGAAGGAGGGTGTGTACAGTTGGGAAAAACCATGAAAGAGTGAATTGTTGAAAGTGCCAAGTTCTCAAAGTATGAAAGCAATTTCCCAGGAAGGTCTACAGTGATCAGGTACAACAAATCTATCTACAGGTTCAAAAGGTATGTCATATTCTTATGTGTAGTTTGATATTGTTTTCTACATGAGATATGGTTATGGGAGTTTGAGGATTTTCCCTAGAGAAGTTGTTGGTTGGATGACACTTATTGTATCAGCTAAATATACATAAATACAACATTGGTATGTCTATTATTCACTATTGCTACATCTTGTTGGGTTGAGTGTTGAGACATATCTTGTATTTCTTGGTACATGGTTGAGGGTTTTGGGTTGTGATGTGATGGGGAAGTTGTTGGTGTAGTTTGAGGCTACATATCAATGAGGGTTTGATGTCTAGTTCATGTGAGGGTTAATACACCTGATCGTGATTGTATACACATGTATCTCACATGACTAGAGATACATAGAATCAATTGGTTAAGGGATATGTATGATGATGTATGCATAGGGAAAAACTACATATTAGATACAGTGACAGGTTACAGGTTGATGTGACAGAGGCATCAAAGTGTCTGAGTTTCAAAAAGCTGAAAACCCTATCTTTCTGAAACTGTACACAGGCTGTAGTATAGACAAGCCATGTACATACACATGCTACAGTATAGACAGGTCACATACATTTGCGATATTAAACATATATAGGTTGAGCACCTGTTGGTATTTGTTGGTATAGGCTGATTTATGGTACATGTTGATTTCATGCTATTAGTACAGGTTGTTTACAGGTTGTTGGCAGAGATTGGTACATGTTTACATTGGTATATCTCACAGTGAGAGTGTGGCAGTGGTTTCATCATAATTCAAGGTGGTTAAATTATATGGGGAAAGGATAGGTGGTTTTAGCCACCTATCGGTTGTAGTCGAAGAACATAGGGGGTTGTATCCTCCTTCTAGTTGTAGCTAGAGAATTGGGGAGTTGGAGCTTCCATCAGGTTGTAGCCTGGAAATATAGGGGGTTGGAGCCTCTTTCTAGTTGCAACTAGAGAAAAAAGGAAGTTGGTGCTTCCAATGAATGTAATTCTTAAAGACATATAAGAAAAATCATTATGTGGTTTTCTCCTGCATTGGGTTTCTACGTAAAAATACTGGTGTACTGTGTATGAGTATGATTGATGATTGTTCATGGTTCATTTAATCTGTGCTTGTTGAATGATAGTGGTAAATTGATCATAAATATAAACAACACTTATATACGGTTGTTAAAAAGGATTAAAAAACTTTATTACTGATTCACTCCCCCTATCAGTAATCCAACAATTGGTATCAAAGTAGGTTCCTTCAAGAATCAGTTTAACCACTATAAGGAAGATCATGGAGAGAAACAATATATATAAAAATGGAATACCATAGTTTGACGGACAAAACTATGCATTATGGAGAAAAAGAATGAAAACATATATACAAGCACAAGGATTTGAGGTTTCACAATCAATAGTAGATGGATATAAAGAACCTATCGTTCCTCCAACAAATGATAATGGAAGGAAACTCAACCTAAATAATTCAAAATCCAAAAATGCTATCCTGAATGGTCTAGTTAATTCGGTATATTTCAAAGTTATGCATTGCAACTTCGCAAAGGAGATTTGGGACAAACGTTAGAATGTCTATGAAGGAGAAGCAAAAGTCAAGAAAACAAAGCTTCAAACTTACAAAGGTCAATTTGAACAACTTAAGATGAAGGAAGATGAAAATATTGTAGCCTACTTTTTACAAGTTGATGAAACAATGAATGAAATTAGAGGATTGGGAGACGAAGCTGATGAATATATAATTGTTCAAAAGGTACTAAGATCTATTCCAGTGATATTTGAGCCTAAGGTCTCAAATCTATAAGACAAAACATATCTAGATTCAATAAGCATGGATGAGCTACATGGAATATTCACAACCTATGAAATGAGAATTGAATAGGAGAATCCAGTTACAAAAGAAGAAGCATTCAAAGCATCCAAGAAGTCTGATGCAAGAGCATCATAAGCGAGCACAAGTGGAGGACAACTAGATAAATGCACCAACTCGCATTTTGAAGACATTCAAATTTCAAAAGAGGAACATTAAAGTAATATTTGAAGAGATTTAATTGTTCTTAAATGTTTTGGGGATTGTAACATATATCTTGAGCATTCACTCTCATTTGTTGGTTGGAGGCATTTATTATAAATGAATGTAAAGTAGATGAAGTCTTTAATTCAATTTGATAGCTAGAGTTATAGGAGGGAAAAACTCAAGAAATCTCCCTCGTATGTATTTTATTGTATGGTACCATTATTCTCGTAGTAAGAGTAGTTAGAAGCTGTAGAGCAAGAGAATAGGAGAGAAGAGAAGGTAAAGATTGTATAAGCAGATAGATGTTTCTATATAATCCATGTACATAAGCACTTTAACTTAATATAAGAATTCTTTGATCCAATTTCATGGTGTATCATGGTTACTGTTTTCATCTCTTGAATGGTATGTTTACAGTTTGCTTGTATACTCTGTTATGCATTTGTTTCAATGTTGTGTGTTTATTTGTGATTTCATGTTCAATGTATGAAGTCTGTGAGAGGGAGAGTGTAAGTTTTGATTGTTTCTCTTCCTGAGAATTCTTGCAAGAAGCACAGTGAAAGTCCGCAAGGAGTGCGTTGAAAAGTCTCTGAGTTTATCTCAGAAACACTCAGGAGGGATACTGTTGTTCTTATACCAACAAAAGTGCGAGTGTGGCATAGCATCGTGCAAGGTGTGCACCGGCTGAGGAAAGGTCTAGATTTCTTCAGCTCAATGGGGCAGTTGAAGAATATATGTTGCTAAGAGTGCACAGAGTTGAAGACATTGGATAACCAGAGGTTATTGTGGAAGTTGTGCAAAGGTGTGCACGTAGGATCCTTTGGAATGCATAAGTTGTGGGGAGAAAAAGTTCAGGAAAGGATAGAATTGTTTGAAAACTTCAAGGGGAGGATGAAGGTTGCATTCACCCAGGAAAAAAAAACCAATTTTAGAGAGTCAGTGCCAAGTTACTTGGTCGAGACTCATTGAGATCTGAATGGATGGTGGAAATACTTAGAGGCAAAAGTACCGATTTTCCGTGAGGCATCGGATCGAGCAAATATGCGAGGAGAATAAAGGTGGAGATTCATTCATCCATTGAAGCTCAGAAGATATAGGGGTTGTTGATCTAATTCAGATCTGGACCATTGGTTCATTTTGGGAGATCGGGGATCACGAGTTGGGAGAACAGGGTTCAACCTTTGTTTTCAAATCCCCGATATGTGAAATCCCGATTGAATCTAGGTTGTTGGATAGTGATATCTGTGAGCCTTTGATCTATTGTGAGTATTATTTAGAGATTTGGTCACCGGGAAAATATAAGTGAAGACTTTCCCAAAGTTGCAAAAGGAAAGTCGCCGACTAAATCTGGGTCGTTGGTTAGTGGAGGATTTGGACCATATATCTAGAGTCATAGGATTTTTGGGAGTCAGAGATCTGGAAGGGAAGGACGAGTTTTTCACTGATTCTCTGAATCACGAAATATTTGGGAGTTGGGACCCAGTTATTAGAGTAAGGTCACATCGAGAGCATAGAAGAGAGGGCTAACACTTTCTAGGCCCCTAGTCAGATTTCGAGGTTTTGGAGGTTGGAGTGTTGGAGTTGTATCACAACAACATTCCCAAAATTGTGAAGTGCAAGTGTCATGAGTTAGCACGTGGTCGTAGTGCTGAGGTCACATGGGAGAAGAGCTCGCACCTAGTGATAATGCGCGCAGGTGGAGTTCTGTGTAAGGACCTATGGATTTGGTTGTGGGATTCCAACAGGGAACCGAAGAGCCATTCCGGCTCAAATATTCGAATATCCTTATACCGGGAGGTCAACGGAACCTGAGGTAGGGGTGATGCATCAGGTGGTATCAAAGCTTAGCTAACAATTTTTTTTTGTGTGGAGGGAAGACAGAGGAGAGTTGTGAATTGAAATTCTGCGTGGACAGATTGAAACAATGTCGCCAAGAAGACGCCAAGAGGGGCCTATGCCCGATCTAAATATGGAAAGGGAAATGAGAGAACTTCGTTCTCTATTAGATGCTATGGAGACAACACAAAGGTGAACAATTGATACTGGAGATGTTAGTGAATCCGAAATCGAGAATGAGGTCAGACTCGAAGAAGAAGAAGTTGTAGCCAAAGATGTTGCAGAAGAACATCTATTCAAAGATGTTGCAAGAATAGGGTCCAGAGAAAAAATGGATATCCCAATGTATGAAGGAAGCTTAGACGTTGAGGAGCTGCTAGATTGGTTCAGGGCTCTGGATAAATACTTCGACTATGAAGATACCGAATAAGATAAGAAGGTTAAACATGTTGTCACTAGACTGAAAGGACATGTAGCACTGTGATGGGATGAACTGTAGGATGATAGGCATTGCAAAGGCAAACAAAGAATTAAAAGCTGGGATAGGATGGTTGCCAAGATGAAATCTAAATTCATACCCATGGATTACCAAATTAATCTATTCCGAAGAATGCAGAATTTGAGACAGAAAGGGATAACAATGAAGGAATACGCAGAGGATTTTTACAGGATAAACATTAGAGCTGGTCACCGTGAGAGTGATGATGAAAAGGTCGCCAGATACATGAATGGCCTAAGATATGAAATTCAATATGAGATAAGCATGGTGACAATCAGGGCTATAGAAGATGCTTATCATATTTCTATGAAGGAAGAAGAGAAATTGGCCTGAAAGCAAGGTCAAAGGGGTAGAGGTAGAAGTCAGAGTAGAGGCAAAGAAGTTGCCTAGGATAGAGTACAGAAGCCCAAGGATGAAGAGAAGAAACCTCATAACCACCCAGAAAGGGGATGAAGTTCACAGGGAATACAATATGCCGATAGGAACACTTGTCCTTGAGCAAGAGGAAGAGGAAGAGGCAGAGGTGGTGAAATAAAGTGTTTTGTCTGTGAATAGATAGGACACAAATCTTTTGAATGTCTCGATAGAAAAATATATGGAGGAGGTGAAGCTCACATTTCAGAAGCGCAGAGGAAAAATATTGAGGCAGAAGATAGGGGGATACCGAGATGAGATCTTATGTGATGTTATTCCCATGGATGTCTATCATGTTTTGTTGGGAAGGCCTTGGCAATATGACATAAATTTTATTCATGATGGGAGAAAGAACACCTATACCTTAGATAAGAATGGTAGGACACACATGTTGTTGCTGATTGAAGACAAACAAGCGAAAGCATAAGCAATAATGGCAGAAGTGTCCTCAGACATACACTTTTATTAAATAGGAAAATAAATTACATATGAGAATTTGCAAGAGTTTACACCCGAACAACTCAACACTCTTGCAATGAGCTATATATAAGCTAAATGTCCTAACAAACTCTAGTTATGGATCACTTATTAAATAAACAAGTGTCCATTTACAATAAATTCTATCTTAACAATCTTCTAACTATACTCCTAATTTTGAGCCTAAGATACGACACCTTTCTAGAGTCATATCTTTTACAACAATATTCTATTTCTAAATGTCTCAATTTATTAATTAACTATTCTAGATTATTAATCTAATATTCTAAATTAATAATCATTTTATTCTAACTTTTAAACTATGATATTTGTATTTTGGATCATATAACATTCCCTCCTATGATCCAAATATACATTACAACAGATACCAAGTTCATCCCTGAACTTGGTCAATTTTATTCTGCCAAGAGGTTTCGTGAAAATGTCGGAGATCTGATCTTCTGAAGGACAATAAATTGGCTTGATGACATCCTTTACAATGAGTGATATGATATGATGATACTTGGTGTCCACATGCTTTGTCTTTGAATGAAAAACTGGATTCTTGGCAATCTTAATGGATGACTGGTTGTCGATGAATAATGATGTAGCTTCTGTTTGAGAAATGCCCAAGTCTTGTAAAACTCTGCGTAACCAAACAATTTCACATGTTGCTTCCCATGCTGAGATGTATTATGCTTCTACTATAGAAGTGGAAACTGTATATTGTTTCTTACAATTCCAAGAAATTGTTGTTGAACCCATGTTCATTAAATAACCTGATGTTGATTCTCGATCATCAATACTTCCAACAAAGTCGACATCTGAAAATCCACCAAGTACAAAATTTTTAGTCTTTTTGTAAAGAAGACCAAAATATTTTGTTCCTTGGATATATTGAAGAACTCTTTTGGCTACATTCCAGTGGTTTTCCCATGGTTGCTGCATAAATCGTGAAAGAATACTGACTGCATAAGATAGATCTAGTCGAGTGTTTGTCAAATAAATCAAGCTACCAATCAACNTAAATAGTGTTGTCTACCATTTCCCCCCCTTCAAATTTTGAAAGTTTCAAGTGTTGTTTCATAGGGGTAAGAGATGGTTTGCAATCGTGCATTCCAAATCACTGAAGAATTTATGATTCATACTTACTCTAAGAAATGAAAATATGATGTGGACGTAGGAATACTTCAATTCCAAGATATTAGTGAAGTAGTCCCAAATATGTCATCTTAAAACCTGCATGTAACTCCTTTTTCACCTGTGCAATATGATCATCATTGTTTCCTGTAATGATCAAATCATCTACATACATAACAAGAATTACCATATATGGACCCTGTTGATGTATATACAAAGTATCATCAGATTCTCTTCATTGAAAACCAACTTTCCTAAGGTATTCATCCATTTTGGTATACCAAGCTCGGGGAGATTGATTTAACCCATATAAAGCCTTGATTAATTTGCAGACTTTATGTTCCTTCTCTTCAATTTCAAAACCTGGTGGTTGTTTCATATATACATATTCCTGTAAGTCTTCGTTGAGAAAAACACTTTTTACATCCATTTGATGAACTTTCCAACCTTTTTGAGTGACCAATGCAAGTGTTAATCAAATGGTATTCCATTTAGTTGTAGGAGCAAAAGTTTCCTCATAATCAATGCCTTCCTGCTGCGCAAAACCTTTTGCTACAAGTCTTGCTTTATACTTATCAATTTCTCCATGTTGGTTGTATTTAATTCTGTAAACCCATTTGCACCTGATGGGTTTAACACTTGTAGGACAATCAACAAGTTTCCATGTGTTGTTATCAATTACTACATGATACTCTTCAATCATATCCTGTGGCCATTCTTTATGTTTTACTGCTTCTTTGTATGTGGAAGGTTCAGTAAAATCATTTGCTACCAAGGAAAAATTTTCTTCACTGTTCTGTGATCCCCTTGTTCATGTTTTATTCTTCTCTTCAGGCCTTACATCTTTCAAAAGTTGAACTTCCCATTTTGGTAGTTGATGTTCACTTGTGTGGGGATCTGAATTTCCATTATTGTAAATTGGATTATTGTAAACTGATGTTCGTCGATCAGTTGAAGATTCTAGAGGTGGAGAATCATTGTCAGATGAATTACCACTACTAGGAGAGTCTGATGAACTACTAGAAGACCCAGATGTTGTTGTTGAAGTAAATGGATTGGATGTATCATCTTCAGATGAAGGAAAATCAAGTTCATACCAATTAGGTGAATTTGGTTGAATTTGCATTTTTCCTTTTCTTTGATTTCCTTTAGTTTCTAACTTTTGAAGAAGACTTTCTATTTCTTCAACACTCTAACTTTCAGTTTCATAAAAAACTACATCCCTTCTCACAATAAATTTTCCATTGGACAAAAGTCGGTACCCTTTCTTCTCATCAGAATGCCCAATCATTATGCATTTCAAGCTTCTCAAGTCAAGCTTTGTTCGTTTTTCTTTCAGAACTAACGCATAACATATTGATCCAAAAACTCGAAGATGTTTAACTCGAGGTTTGAAACCAAACCATACTTCATAAGTGTGATTCCATCCAAAGAAGTAGTTGGATATCTGTTCCTTAAGTAGATAGTTGTATGGATTGCTTCTGCCCAATATGTATAACTTAACTTTTTAAACATTAACATGGATCTTGCCATTCCTAACAAGGTGCGATTCATTCTTTCTACGACTCCATTTTGCTGAGGAGTGTAAAAATTTGTAAGATGTCTTCTTATCCCATTTTCTGTGCAATATGTTTTGAATTTATTAGAAGTGAATTCCCCTCCATTATCTATCCTGAGAGTGCCTATCTTTTCTTTAACTTCGTTTTCAACAAGTTGACGAAAAATCTTAAACTTTTCAAATAATTCCGACTTTTTCTTCAATAAGTAAACCCAAGTTATTCTACTGAAATCATCAATAAAGAGTAAAAAATATTTGCAACACCCTAAAGAAGTTTCTCTTGGTCCAAAAACATCACTGTGAACTAGTTGCAACTGCCTATTTGCACACCATGAACTTGTTGGCAAACTCTCTTGACTTTGTTTGCCATAAATGCATGCTTCACATTTTGAATTTTCCTTTTTGAAAGTTGGAAGTCCCTTAACCATCCATTGTTTTTTCAATTGAGAGAGACTTTCAAAATTGAGATGTCCATATCTCACATGCCACAATATTATAGGTGAAATACTTGTACTTACTGCTCCTGCAAAGTCTGAATGCCTTGGAATAACTGTCCCTTTCATCCTTAACAGTTTTCCATCTTCATAACTTGTCATCACTATTTTCATATTCTGTTTGACTGAATTAATCTTAACTAAGCCATCTTCCATAATCACCTGATGTCCTACTTGTCGAATCGTGACTAAAGACAACAAATTATTTTTAAAGGTGGGTACATACCATACATTTGAAATCATTTGTTCTCCAATACCAGGTAAATAAACTTTAACTACACCTTTTCCATAAGGAGTATCTTTGGCATTATCTGCAAGAAAGACGTAATTAAGATGAAATTCTTGAAAATTCCAAAATAAGTCATGTCTGAAAGTCATTTGTTGAGATGCTCCTGAATCTAGAATCCAAGCATCTTCATAATCACTTTGAAAATCAGTGGAAATCTGTAATGTTGAAGATGAGGTAAAGACATATTTTGAACCATCATCATCTCGATCATTTGCAAACTGTGTTGTGTTTTGATGAAACTTGGAAATTTTATCAAAATCTTCCTTTGCCTGAATTCTGTCCTCTACCTCCGTTTTGACCTCTATGTGGAGTTTGTCCTCTGCCTTGACTGTTGCCTTGAAAATATCCTCTGCCTTGACTATTTCCTCTTCTTTGAAAATACCCTCTGCCTTGACTGTTTCCTCTACCTTGAAAATATCCTCTGCCTTGAAAATTGCTCTATCTGAAAAATTGTTTTCTCTACTTTGGCTTCGACCACGACCTTGTACAAAATATCCTCTTCCTCTACTTCTAGAACTGTCACTTGAATATTTACTTGTGTTGGCTTCTGTGAAAAAAACATCTTCCTCAACTTGCTTTTTCTTTCCAAAAGTTTTGTTGTGTTGAGATAACATTTCAATTAGCTCATCAAACTTAATCTTGTCTAACTTTCCAGTTACTTGTAAAGTTTCCAAAAAATGTGTATAGGAAGAAGGCAATCCAACAATTAAAATTGTGGTCATGAAACTATCATCTACCGCTTGAAAACCAAGATTTTGTATTTCCTATTTAATGTTCTTAAGTTTGGAAAGATATTCATGTACATCACCTCCTTTAGTCAATTTCTGTTGGAGCAAATTTAATTGAAGATCACCTTTATTTGATTCAGGCTGAGTATCAAATAAATCCTTAAAAACTTTTAAAGTATACCATGCATCTGTTGGGTATGTGTTATATCATTTTCACGAGTATTAGTGTCTGAGTGTATGCACCAGGCGTGTAGGGGTTCGGGGGTAGCACCCCCGATTTTTTTTTTTTGCATCGGGACCACATTTTTCGGGACCGCATTATATTTAGGTGGTTTTTCGGCACATGGTTTTTTTGCCGATGGTTTTCTATTTTCGGTTAAGGAATTAGGGTTTTGGACTAATCC